>CAUYLG010036622.1:0-14609 GCA_963573385.1 Cacajao melanocephalus | reverse complement strand
ATTGTGGCACTGTTTACAATAGCAAAGACTTGGAACCAACCCAAATGCCCATTGATGATAGACTGGATAAAGAAAATGTGGCACATATACACCATGGAATACTATGCAGCCATAAAAAAACAATGAGTTCATGTCCTTTGTAGGGACATAGATGAACCTGGAAACCATCATTCTCAGCAAACTGACACAAGAACAGAAAATCAAACACCACATGTTCTCACTCATAGGCAGGTGTTGAACAATGAGAACACACGGACATAGGGAGGGGAGCATCACACACTGGGGTCTGTGGGGGGGAACTAGGGGAGGGACAGTGCGGGGTGGGGAGTTGGGGAGGGATAACACGGGGAGAAATGCCAGATATAGGTGATGGGGAGGAAGGCAGCAAACCACGTTGCCATGTATGTACTTATGCAACAATCTTGCATGTTCTTCACATGTACCCCAAAACCTAAAATGCAATAATATATATTTTAAAAAAGACATGGAATCAATCTCATTGCCCATTAATGTAAGGCTGGATAAGTAAAATGTGGTAGATATACAACATAGAATATTATGCATCTATAAAAGAGAATGAGATCATGTACTTTTCAGAGATATGGAGTGAGCTGGAGGCCATTATTCATAGCAAACTAATGCAGAAACAAACAAAAACCAAATACTACAGGTTCTCACTTATAAGTGGGAGCTAAATGATAAGAACACATGTACACATCGAGAGGAACAACAGACACTGGGCCCTATTGGAGAATGGAGGGTGGAGAAAGGAGAGGATCAGGAAAAATAACTAATGAATTCTAGGCTTAATACCTGGGTGATGAAATAATCCGTACAACAAACACCTATGACACAATTTACCTATATAGGAGTCTTGTACATGTACCCCTGAATTTAAAATAAAGTTAACAATTTTTTGAAAAACCTTGTACTCAAAACCTTGTACTTTTATGACATAATTTGAAAATAATGTTTTGTGCAAAATAAGATTAAATGATCATTTTATACTCATACTGCATGTACAGTCATTGCATAGAAACACAAAAAATGTAGTGCTCTGAAGCTCTCTTGCATCTTTGTTTCAAACCTCACTCCTCAACATAAGGACTGACAACTATTCCCTATTATGAAAGCCTTGGCCACCTTTGTTATGTTTTCAAGGACATCATTAGAGAAGAGAGCAGTCTGCTAAGTTTAGTGACACAGAGTAGAAAGTCACCCTCAGCTGGTTTTTATTAACTGCTCCACTAGGAAGTGGGCTTCTTGAATACATTTCTCAATACTCCTCTTTTTCTTCACAAAATTCCACAAGGTTATGAGGAAAAAATGCTGGATCTCCTTTTTTCCCTTTCCATTGTTGAAATGGAATCCCAACGGAAGAAAAGCAGAAACTAGGAGAAATATTTTAGGCAAGGAAGTAGGAGCTGACACTGGGCAGCCACATGGATAGGCAATGTGCCACCTAAGGTGCTCTATAATTCTCTGTCTTTCATCCTCCCTACCCCCATTACCAATGCTCATACAGCCACATGCACACCTACCAAGCAATTTACTAAATTTTTCTATCACTGACTCTTCTAAAAACTGCCTTTTCCAAGGAATTCTTCTCTCATATCATTTAGGGCTTTCTTTAGTGCTTCTTATCCATGAAATAGCACAGTGAGCGTCATGCCAAAATACACAGTGAAAATAAAGCCATAGAATTTTGAGAGCTGAAAAATAGAAAAGACATGTAAATATTAGAAGAAATTCAGTAATAAAAAGTCTGCTAACAAGAAACTATCAAGAACAGATGGCTTCACTGCTGAATTCCATGAAACTGGTCAATGCATTGACACTGCTCTTTTCAGATTATTCCAAAAAATTAAAGAGGAATTTGTTTGATCTTGCTCCTCTAGTTCTTTTAATTGTGATAATAGGGTGTCAATTTGAGATCTTTTGTCAATTCTCATGTAGGCATTTAGAGCTATAAATTTCCATCTAGACACTGCTTTAAATGTGTCCCAGAGATTCTGGTACATTGTGTCTTCGTTCTCATTAGCTTTGAAGAACATCTTTATTTCTGCCTTGATTTCATTATTTATTCAGTAGTCATTCAGGAGTACGTTGTTCAGTTTCCCTGTAATTGGTTTTGAGTGAGTTTCTTAATCCTGAGTTCTAATTTGATTTCACTGTGGTCTGAGAGACTGGTTGTTATGATTTCTGCTCTTTTGCATTTCTGAGGAGCGATTTACTTCCAATTATTTGTTCAATTTTAGAGTAAGTGTGATGCAGTGCTGAGAATAATGTATATTCTGTGGATTTGGGGTGGAGACTTCTGTAGATATCTATTAGGTTCGCTTGGTCCAGATCTGTGATCATGTCATGGGTATCTTGTAAATTTTCTGTCACATTGATCTGTCTAATATTGACAGTGGAGTGTTAAAGTCTCCCACTATTATTGTGTGGGAGACTAAGTCTCTTTGTAAGTCATTAAGAACTTGCTTTATGTATCTTTCTGCTGTGGGGTGGGGGTTGTGGGGGCAATAGTAGGGGAGGGAGGGATTGGAGAGAGATAACATTAAGAGAAATACCTTATGTAGGTGATGGGGAGATGGATGCCACAAACCACCATGGCATATGTATTCCTATGTAACAATCCTGCATGATCTGCACGTGTACCCCAGAACTAAAGTATAATTTAAAAACAAGAAAAAACAATTAAAGAGGAAACAATTCTTCTTAAACTACAAAGCTACCATTGCCTTGATACCAAAACCAACAAAGAACAGAACGAAAAAAAAAAAAAGAAAGAAAGAAAGAGAAAACCAGAGTCCAAAATCCCTGATGAACATTGCAGAAAAAATTTATAAGAAAATTTTAGCAAGTTGAATCCAAAAGCACATTAAAAAGATCATACAAATAATCATCTGAGATTTTACTCAGGGATGCTAGATTGTTCAACATACACAAATCAATAAATGTGACACACTGGATCAACAGGATGAAAGACAAAAACCCATCTTTAATAAGGGAGTGTGTTTCTTTCAGAATTTAGAGCAATGTGAATCAGGCATCAAACTACTGTTTCTCTTTGTTATAGTATAAAAAGTTCATGAAGACCTGGGTTCACACAAGTTCAGAATGTTACCAAATCAACCTTTCCTAATCCCCATTTTACTCAACTGGCGATAGGTAACTAATGGCAATGCTTGTGCAAAGGTATGTCCTGTAGAGCTATTATAATATTTATTTTAAATTGGCCAGTATAATAATTTCTAAGCTGTTTTATATGAAAAAATAAGTTTTTGTCAACACTCCAGTTACACAGTGTTTAACTCTCATGTTTTCAGGGACTCTGATAATTCATAGAATGTTCACACCCATTATATCACTTTTGATTCTCTTAACTACCTTCACCTATGGTAAAATCATCCCCATTTTAAATCATCCCAGTAGATGCAGAAAAAAAATTTTTGATAAATTTCAACATCCCTTCATGATAAAAATTCTCAACAAATTAGGCGTAGAAGAAACATGACATCATAAAGCCCATATATGGCAAATCCACAGCTAACATTGTACTGAATGGGGAAAAGCTAAATGCCTTTTCTTAAGAAATAGAACAAGATAGAAATACCCTCTTTTTCCACTTCTATTCAACATAGCACTGAAAGTCTTGGCCAGAGCAGTCAGGCAAGAGAAAGAAACAGATAGTGGTCTTTCCTTCTGTGACTACAGAGCTGAAACTTGCTCAGTATGATTGAAAACTTAGCCAATCTCAGAGAACTTAGTGTGTAATGCTTAAGAAATTATAGTTTCTCCCATTGCCATTCACCACCAGATAAGTCTGCTACTGTTCCTTTTTTACTGTAACATTGTCAGAAATAATGAAGCAAAATATAGCACAGCAAGAAAGAAAGGATGGGGGCAGAACAATACAGGTATGTGTATTGAAGATGGATGGCAGGAGGAGACTTCATTAAACAAACTTATAGCACATAAGAACCACAATATGCAAACCTGAATGGGAAATGGAAGTCAGTGAGCATGCGGACCTATATATCATTAGGATGATATACATTGCTAGATAACTAATGGCAAAGCTTGTGAAAAGGCATGTCCTGTAGAGATATTATTATATTTATTTTTAAATCAGTCAGTATAATTATTTCTAAGCTGTTTTATAAAGAAAAATTAAGTTTTTTGTCAAGACTTCAATTACACAATGTTTAACCCTCATGTTTTCAGGGACTCTGATAATTCACAGAGAATGTTCACAACCATTATATCACTTTTGATTATCTCCATTTCCTTCATTATGATAAAAATCATCCCCATTTTAAAGACGAGGAAATCAAGACTCAGAGATTTATCATCTTGGCCAAGAACATGGCATTTGCAGAGGCTAGTACATATAAACTTTGCACCTCAAAATCTTCTCTCTAAGCAAATTCTTCAGTTCAAAATTCATGAATGTGTACGGTGATACACCATTTCATTATTTCCTCTAATCAGTGACTTTCAAAATAAACATTAAGTTAATCATTGCAGCATCAGTTGATTAAAATGGGGGTTAGGAAAGTTTGTTTTGATAACCTTCCGAACCTGCATGATCCCGGGTCATGGTAAACTTTTTATACTAGAACAAAGAGAACCAGTAATTTGACGCCTGAGTCACATTGCTCTAAACCCTGAAATAAACACACTCCCTTATTATGGTTAAAATGAACACTGGCTCACTTTAGATAATCTGCTTTATTCCCTGAGATGTATGTCTCTACTCTCCTCCTTTTTCCTACCATGAGACTCCTGCCTGTATCATTTTATAAAATGAGAGAATTACAGGTAATTAGAGATAGAAGGAAACTCAGCGACCCGCTATCCTAATTTTCTACTTTATCTTTAGGACTAAGGAACTGATGGCTCAGTGAGGTGAATGTTACCTATGAATGAGAAGAAGACACTGTTTTTGAATCCAGGTTTCCAATCCCCTATTTAGTGACTTCACATTAATAAGATTTTCTATCTCTGTGTAAGTGAATGGACAAGATGTCATCAGCATTAAGTGCTCCACAGAGTCATAAACCTTTCCTGGCAAGAGTTGTTTGTTTGTTTGTTTAAATTTTATTTTAAGTTCTGGGATATATGTGCAGAAAGTGCATGTGTGTTACATAGGTAAAAATGTGCCATGGTGGTTTATTGCACCTGTCAACCCATCACATATGTATTAAGCCCCACATGCATTAGTTTTATTCTGATGCTCTCCCTCTTCCTACTGCTCCTGGCAGGCTTCGGTGTGTGTTGTTCACCTCTCTGTGTCCATGTGTTCACATTGTTCAGCTCCCACTTATGTGTATGTGCTTTTTTGTTCCTGTGGTAGTATGCTGAGGATAATGGCTTCCAGCTTCATGCATGTCCCTAAAAAGGACATAATCTCATTACTTTTTATGACTGCAAAGTATTCCATGGTGTATATGTACCACATTTTATTCAGTCTATTATTGAGGGGCATTTGGGTTGATTCCATGTGTTTGCTATTGTGAATAGTGCTGCAATAAACATAGGTGTGCATGTATCTTTATAATAGAATAATTTATATTCCTTTGGGTATGTGCCCAGTAATGGGATTGCTGGGTCAAACGGTATTTGTGGTTCTAGATCCTTGAGGAATTGCCACACTGTCTTCCACAATAGTTGAACAAATTTACCTTCCCATCAACCGTGTAAAAGCATTCCTACTTCTCCACAGCCTCGCCAGCATCTGTTGTTTCTTAACTTGATATGAATGGCATCAGGTAGTATCTCATTGTGGATTTTATTTGCATTTCTCTAATGATCAGTGATGTTGAGCTTTTTTTATATGTGTTCATAAATGTCTTCTTTTGAGAAGTGTCTGTTTATATTTTTTGTCCACTTTTTCATAGGTTTGTTGGGTTTTTTTTCTTGTTAATTTATTTAAAGTTTCTGGTAAATTCTGGATATTAGACCTTTGTCAGATAGGTATATTGCAAATGTTCTCCCATTCTGTAGGTTGCCTGTTCACTCTGATGATAGTTTCTTTTGCTGTGCAGAAGCTGTTTAATTAGATTCCATTTGTCAATTTTTGCTTTTTTGCAATTGCTTTTGGTGATTTTATCATAAAATATTTCCCCATACCTATGTCCTGAATGGTGTTGCCTAGATTTTTTTCTAGGATTTTTTTTAATAGTTTTGGGTTTTATCTTTAAGTCTTAATCCATTTTGGGTTAATTTTTGTATAAAAATTAAGTTTCAGTTTTCTGCATATGGCTGGCCAGTTCTCCCAGCACCATTTGTTAAATATGGAATCCTTTCCCCATTGCTTGCTTTTGTCAGATTTGTTGAAGATCAGATGGTGGTAGATGTGTGGTCTCATTTCTGAGATTTCTATTCTGTTCCATTTGTCTATATGTCTGTTTTGGTACCGGTACCATGCTGTTTTGGTTACTATAGCCTTGTAATATAGTTTGAAGTCAGGTAGTGTGATGTCTCCAGCTTTGTTCTTTTTGCTTAGGATTGTCTTGGCCATACAGCCTCTTTTATGGTTCCATATGAACTTTAAGTTAGATTTTTCTAATTTGTGAAGAATGTGAATAATAGTTTGATGGGAATAGTGTTAAATCTATAAATCATTTTGGGCAGTATGGCCATTTTAATGACATTGATTCTTTCTCTCCATGAAAATGAAATGTTTATCTGTTTCTTTTGTCCTCTCTTATTTCCTTGAGCAGTGGTTTGTAGTTCTCCTTGAAGAGGTCCTTCACATACCCTGCTAACTCTATTCTGAGGTATTTTATTCTCTTTGTAGCAATTGTAAACGGGAGTTCATTCATGATTTGGCTCTCTGCTTGTCTTGTTGGTGGATGGGAATGCTTGCAATTTTTGCACATTGATTTTGCATCCTGAGACTGCTGAAGTTGCTTATCAGCTTACAGAGCTTTTGGGTTGAGTCATGAGGAGCAGATTGTACAATTTCTATGTAGTTGTGTGGTCTTGAGTACTAATTTGATTGAACTGTGGTATGAGAAACTGTTAGAATTTCAGTTCTTTTGCATTTGCTGAGTAGTGTTTTACTTCCAATTATATGATCAATTTTAGAGTAAGTGCCATGTGACACTGCGAACAATGTATATTCTGTTGTTTGGGGATGGAGAGCTCTGTAGAAATCTAACAGGCCCACTTGATCCAGAGCTGAGTTCAAGTCCTAAATATCCTTTTTAATTTTCTGCCTTGATGATCTATCTAATATTAACATTGGGGTATTAAAGTCTCCTACTATTATTGTGTGGAAATCTAAGCCTCTTTGTGGGTCTCTAAAAACTTGTTTTATGAATCTGGGTGCTCCTGCATTGGGTGCATATATATTTAGGATAGTTATCTTTTCTTGTTGAATTAATCTGTTTATAATTATGTAATGTTCTCCTTTGTCTTTTTCTGATCTTTGTTGGTTTAAAATCTATTTTGTCAGAAACTAGGATTGCAACCCCTGCTTTTTTCTGCTTTTCATTTGCTTGGTAAATTTTTCTCCATCTTTTTATTTTGAGCCTCTCTGTGTCTTTGCATGTGAGATGGGTCTTCTCAGTACAGCACCCTGAGTCTTGACTCTCTATCCAATTTGCCAGTTTGTGTCTTTTAATTGGGGCATTTAGTCTGCTTACATTTAAGGTTAATATAGTTATGTGTGAATTTGATCCTGTCATTAGGATGCTAGCTGGTTATTTTGCACCTTAGTTGATGCGGTTTCTTCATAGTGTTGATGGTCTTTACAATTTGGTACTTTTTTCAGTGGCTGGTACTGGTTTTTTCCTTTCCATGTTTAGTGCTTCCTTCAGGAGCTCTTGCAAAGCAGGCCTAGTGGTGATGAATTCCCTCAGCATTTGCTTGTCTGAAGAGGATTTTATTTCTCCTTAACTTATAAAACTTAGTTTAACTGCATATGAAATTCTGGGCTTAAAATGTTTTTCTTTAAGAATGTTGAATATTGGCTTTCACTCTTCCCCGTTTTGTAGGGTTTCTGCTGAAATGCCCACTATTAGTCTGATGGGCTTCCCTTTGTAGGTGACCTGGCCTTTATCTCTGGAGGCCTTTAACGTTTTTTTCCTTCATTTCTATCTTGGAGAATCTGATGATTGCGTGTCTTGGAGTTGATCTTCTCATGGAATATTATGCTGTGGTTTTCTGTATTTCCTGAATTTGAATGCTTACCTCTCTTGCTAGATTGGAGAAGTTCTCCTGGGTGATATCCTGAAGTGTGTTTTTAAACTTAATTCCATTCTCCCAGTCTCTTTTAGGTACTTCAATCAGTTGTAGGTTCAATCTTTTTATATAGTCCCATAGTTCTTGGAGGTTTTGTTTATTCCTTTTCATTCTTTGTTCTCTAATCTTGTCTGTCTGCCTTAATTCAGCAAGATAGTCTTCAAGCTCTGATATTCTTTATTCCACTTGTTTGATCCAGCTATTGATACTTGTTTTTACATTATGAAGTTCTTGTGCTTTATTTTTCATCTCCATCAGGTCATTTATGTTCCTCTCTAAACTGGTTATTCTAGTTAACAGCTCCTATTACCTTTTATTATGGTACTTAGCTTCTTTGCTTTGGCTTAGAACATGCTCCTTTACCTCAGTAAACTTTGTTACTACTCACCTTCTAAGCCTACTTCTGTCAATTTGTCCATCTTAACCTCCATCCAGATATGTGCCTTTGCTGGTAAGGTGATTCAATCATTTGGAGAAGATCTGTCCTTTTGAGTTTTCAACTTTTTTTTTTAATTAACTCTATCCCATCTTCATGAGTTTGTCTAGTTTTGATCTTTGAGGCTGCTGATCTTTGGATGAGGTTTTTGTGGGGACTTTTCTGTTGATGCTGTTGTTTTTGCTTTCTTTTTGTTTGTTTTTCTTTCATTAGTTAGGTCCATTTTCTGTACAGCTGCAGCAGTTTGCTGGGGGTTCACTTCCTGCCATATTCATCTGGGTCTGTCCAGCACCTGGAGATGTGAAACAAGGAGGCTGGATAACAGGAAACATGGGTGCCTGCTCCTTCCTCTGGTGTGTCTGACCTCAAGGGGCACCAACCTGATGTCAGTAGAAACACTCCTGTATAGGGTTTCTGGTGACCCCTGTTGGTGAGTCTCATCCAGTTGGGGTGAATGAGAACCAGGACCTGTTTAATGAAGCACTTTGGTTGTCCCTTGGTCGGGGGGCGGAGGGGTGCTGTGCTGGGGGAAACCCACTCATCTGGTCTGGTTCTTTCTCATCACATCCAGATTCTTCAGCACTAGCAGGGGAAAAAATCAGTATGCTGGTCTGTAGAGACTATAGCCACTACTCCCTTTAGAGACTCAGGCCCAGGGATATCAGAGCTATGTCCCTAAGCCCCCGGCTAAAGTTGCTAGAGTTCCTGCAGGGAGGCCTTGCCCACTGAAGAGGGATGGGTCAGGGTTAGCCTAAAGAGGAAGTCTGGCTAAGGTTTGCCACAGCTAGTGTGCTTCATTGTGAGGGAATACTTTTTGGAACCAAGCCATCCAGTCTCCCCAGCTCCAACAGGGGAAAAAAAAAAAAAAAAAAACCATGACCTGGAGCTATAGTGATGGCTGCCGCACTTTCTCCCACAGGAGTTCAGTGTCTTAGGCAGCTAGCAGCCACAGTGATGGCTACCATGTCTTCCCTGGGGAGCTCAGTTTTCTTAGGCAGTCAGCAGCTGCAGTGATGGCTGCCGCCCCTCCCCCAGGGAGCTCAAATGGCTTAGACAACAGGCAGCTGCAGTGATGATGGCTGCCCCTCCTTCCAGGATCTTGGTAGTCTTAGGAACATTCCAGCTGAGTGGCTGTTGAGAATCTGTGCAGCTCTGTGGTTGACAACCAAGGCCTGGTAGCATGGGATCACAAATGGGGTCTTCTGATCTGTGGGTTGTACAGACCCATGGAAAAAGCACTGTTTCACAGGCTGGGTAGCATGCTCATTCACCACCTCCCTTGGCTGGGGGTGGGGGTTCCCCTTTCCCCATGTAGCTGTCAGGTGGGCCAACCCACCACCCTGCTTTCCCTGGCTCTCCATGGGTTATGCCAACTTAGTCAATCCTGATGATAGAACCTGGATACCTTGGTTGCTGGTACAAAATTCTCATGCTGTTTTGGTTCCTCTAGCAGCCTCTGCCTGCAGCTGCTTCTATTTAGAGATCTTCACCCTGCCCCCTGTCAAGTTGTTTATTTTTAAATAACCATTTCTGTTGAATAATAATATACATAGAGATTGTTGCGCATGTCCTAAATATATAGCTCAATGAATTATCACAATGTGAATATATCTGTGTAGCCAACAAACAGGCCAAGAAAAAAAAAAATTCCAGGACCCCAGAAGCTCCTTTATGCCTCCTGTTAATATTTGTGATTACATTATGAAATTTGTGTAGTGTATTTTTCAGCTCTATTAGGTCATGTTGGTTCTTTTTTTATAGTGGCTATTGTGGCTATTTTGTCTATCAGCTTCTGTATTATTTTATTTTAATCCTTATATTCTTTAGATTAAGTGTTGAGTTTATCCTGAATTTCAATGATCTTCATTCCTATTCATATTCTAAATTCTATATGTGTCATTTCAGCCATTTTAGCCTGGTTAAGAACCCTTGTTGGGAATTAGTGTGGTTGTTTGGAGTAAAAAGACACTCTGGCTTTTTGAGTTTTTAGAGATTTTGCTCTGGTTCTTTCTCATCTGTATGGGTTGGTATTTCTTTAAGTGCAGTGTAAATTCAGCACAGTCAGTAGACTTAATTTCTGAATGTTTTAAGAGGGACTGCTTTTTGCAGGGTCTTAATTGTGCTGACATTTTGTCCTTGGTTTGACAGGGGTTATATTAGTAAAGTATTTTTGGTGTTGAAGTTTGGGGCTATTATCCCTTGATGGAACTTAAGTGTTATGGCCCGTAAGTGGATTCTTGCTTGGCCACATGGCTTCTCTGCACTTCCTCATGATTGCAGCCATGCTTCCTCTCAGTTCTCTAAAAGTGTTGTCTTTCCCAATTGAGAGTTGACTGTAGATCTTAGCTTGCGACTGCTGAGCTCCACACCAAAGCTCTGGGGCAACCTCAGGACTTATGTTTTCTACCCAGCTTCAAGGCAGCAGGGCATAGGACCTTAGCAGTGGTTGTGGGAGAGGGTCTTTCCCTTGTTTCTTTGGGCTGCATCCCAGAGAAATGCAGTGCTGTTACCAATCAGTGAAATCAGCCTAGAATGGGGCAGCTGCACTGTGGAACCAAGCTGGGGGAGGGGCTCTACCTGTTGATGAGCAGGGGGTCAATTGGGTCCTGGGTGAAACAGACTGGACTCTTCTCCTTCGGCCAACTGCAGCTTTCTGGAGGTGTGGTTAAAGCACTCAGTCTGACAAAAGCAAGGGCAGTACCAATGGCAGTGGCAGTGGTAGAGGAGCTTTCTTTTGCTTCTGAGAGTTCCATCTCAGAGAAACACAGAGGTTCTGCTACTAATATGTTTAGTCAGTGGGTTGGGGCAGCTGCACTGCTGGCCTGAGCTGTGAACTCTGTTTGTTGAGGAGTGGGCAGTGGAGGTGAAGAGCTTGGGAGTTCACAGAAAGTAGAGACTGGGCTTCTCTCCATATGGTGATTGTGGCATTCTTGAAATTCAGGTAAAGACTCAGGCTCTGTTTCTTCCCCTGTCCAAGGGCATTAGGGGTAGAAATGCTGCTGTGGCAGTGGCAGAGGGGCTGTCAATTGCCTCTGGGAGCTCCTCCCCACAGAATCTCAGAGCTATTATGAGGAGGTATGCTCACCCATACCATTAAATGGGACAGCTAATCTTCATCCAGAGCCAGGGCTCTGCCTGTTGAAGACTTGTTGGGGGAGGCTCACAGATAAATGAGACTGACTCCTCTCCATATGGTGGCTGCAGTATGCTGGAGGTACAGCATAGCAACTGGGCCTTTTTTTTCATAGCCTGAAACAGTTAGGGTGGTACCACTGGAGCTGCAATGGCAGAAGGGTTATGGGTGGTCTCTGTGATTTCCTTTTCAGGGAAATTCAGAGCCAGCTCAACTGAAGTGTTCAGGTGGTAGCAAGGTCGTTTTGCTAAAGTCCTAGATTGAGAGGCCTCATCCACCCAATGAGGAGAAGCAGGGACAAGAACTTGTGTGGGGAATAGTCTAGCCACTTTTGCATGGGGTGGCTAAGTTGTGCTGAGTGTCTGTAAGAGTTTCTAATCACTAGGCACTTTCCAGAGCCTGAAGGTAATAGTTGGCAAGGGCCACAGGACAGAATAAATAGCAATCTGACTCTCTCTGGGAGCTCTTTCTCTGGAAAGTACAGAGATGCTACTGGCACAGGAGTGCCTGCATGGAGTGGCTGAAATCCCAGGTTGGGAAGCCGTGCTCAGTGAGAAGGGGAATTAGGGATTTGCATTGAAAAGAGTCTGGCTGCCTTTCCATGGGGCGCCTGCATTGTGTCCTTAGTCACTGTGCACTGAGCCTGAAGGCAACAGTCCTAAGGGCTGTGAGACAGCAAAAATGGAGGCCTGACTCTCCCTCTGGGAGCTCCATCCCAGAGAAGCACAAAGCTGCTACTGCGAAGTGTAGGGAGTATGTAAGTCAAGGCCCCAGTAGATTGGGCTCATGGGGAGATCTCCTGAACCAACGGTTGAAAAGTTTCATGGCAGATGTATGGGCCTCAGGGACTCTCACTCACTGTTTGTCCATAGTAGGGAAGCCTTCCTTCTCTGGCTTCATGCCCCTGTCAGATGGGTGGTCATCCAGTCTCACTCTTCTCCATTTTCTCTGAGTTGAATTGATTTTTTGATGAATCCCAATGTGTCCACTTAGATGTTCCAGTTGAAGAACCACCATTTACTTGCCACTTTTTATTTTATCCATGAGAGCAGCGCACATTAACTGCTTGTAGCCAGACTTCTTCAATAACTTCTGTGAAAGCTCTCAAATGTATTAAGACTTGTTTTGTGACCTAACGAAGAGGCATCATTGTCTACAGTAAATACCCAAAGTTTCTCATCTCATGCCAAGAAGATTAAGGACACCAACACACACAAGGAGTGAGTTTAGAAGTGGAGGTATAACAGGCAAAAGAAGAAAAAGAAAAACTAATCTCCCTATTGCAAGAGAGAGGGGCACCTGAAGGGGAATTCTTCTCTGAGGCAGAGTGCATCAAATTGTCTAGGCAGGCTTCAGGATGTGATGTCTGATTTCCACAGAGCCCACAGATTGGTTGGATTATGTATGAGGTTTACATTTCAAGCAGGGAAGCTTGCCACCCCATCCTAATCTTACTATGGGGGCTTTGCTTGGCCAGCACCACATTGCCTACTCCTTACTCTACATGTGGCTGGAAAGAAGAAGGCAAGATCAAGCTGCTATTTTGAACATGCCTAATCCCAGGTAGGCTTTTCTTGTTGGCACAGCTGACAGCATTCATCTATACAAGCTTCCAGCTTGCTTGTCTATGTCTGCAGCTCCATTTTATAGACTGCTATTTGTTGGAAAAGAAAATGATTTGGGAGCTGCTTTTCTTTAAAAGGAAAACCTTATTGAAGACTACCATACCCTAACTATCTGCCTAAATAATTTCTTCTTAACTCCTATATTGTGCCTCCCTCAGGAGTGGCAACCCTAACTACTGTTAGGGAGTGTTGAACAATGACTTTTTCTGGCTACTTCCTGCTGACAAGAGGTCTTACATAGGGAGCAGCAGCTAGGGCTCCTCCTGGGATTGATCTAAGAAAACTCAGAAGAAAGGTGTGTGTATGAGTATTCTGTCTGCAGCACCATTTGGAGTTTGATTGCTTCTAGGTGAGAAGAGATTAATTTTAGTTTGAATATGAGTATTAAAATTACCACTCTTAGTAGGGGTACTATAGACCAGAACCATGACAGTAGTTTGATACCTGTCAGTCATTCTGATGTTTTGAAATACCGGTTTGCCTCCAGCTGATGTCACTATATTTTACCAGAAGCATTGATATAAAAGCAACAATTTTTTTTTTTTGAGAAAAACAAATATTCTCCCCTTGACTTACAATTAGGGAATAATTTTAGGTCTAGGTCATCTTTTATAACTTGTGATATAAGTGGGAGAAATATATTATTGTGTGGCTAGAATAACTTTAGAGTTAATCTTGGCTAAATCTCTCCTGGAATTATTAATTCTTTGAAGACTTCCACAGATTATCTAGAAAATGCTTAAACTGGAGAAAACAGATGCTGGAGAGGATGTGGAGAAATAGGAATGCTTTTACACTGTTGGTGGGAGTGTAAATTAGTTCAATCATTGTGGAAGACAGTGTGGTGATTTCTCAGAGATCTAGAAATAGAAATACCATTTGACCCAGCAATCCCATTACTGGGTATATACCCAAAGAATTATAAATCATTCTATTATAAAGACACATGCACAAGCATGTTCATCACAGCACTGTTTACAATAGCAAAGACCTGGAACCAACCCGAATGCCCATCAATGATAGACTGGATAAAGAAAATGTGGCACATATATACCATGGAATACTATGCAGCCATAAAAAAGGATGAGTTCATGTCCTTGGCAGGGACAGGGATGAATCTGGAAACCATCATTCTCAGCAAACTAACGCAAGAACAGAA
>CAUYLG010036621.1:0-18787 GCA_963573385.1 Cacajao melanocephalus | reverse complement strand
TTAGCTCTTCTTGTTGTATTGATCCTTTCACCACCATGTAATGTCCCTCTTTGTTTCTTAGGGTCTTTGTTGCTTTAAAGTCTGTTTTATCAGAGATGAAAATTGCAGCTTCTGTGTTTTTTTTTTTTTTTTTTTTTTACTGGTTGTTCCTTTCTATTTGTAGCGCTTCTTTCAGAAGCTCTTGTAAAGCAGGCCTGGTGGTGATGAAATCTCAGTTCTTGCTTGTTCTCAAAAAATTTTATTTTTCCTTCACTTAGGAATAATTTTGTCTTTTTAGTAGAGACCAGTTTTCTTCGCTTTGGTAAGGCTGGTCTCAAATTCCTGACCTCAGGTGATCCACCTGCCTCCACTTCCCAAAGTGCTGGGGTTATAGGCATGAGCCACTGCACCCTGCTGGAAAGATCAACTTTTATCCAATTCAAAGATGGATAAACATCTGGCCAGATCAGCAAACTACGAATAGAAGGAAACTTCCTCAAGCTGATAAATAGTGTCTTCAAAACCCTACACCTAGCAAACCTTATGACAGAAGATAATGGTTTCCTCCTAAGACTGGAGACATTGCAGGAAGAGGAAATGTCCCCCTTACGTTCAACATTTATGCTGGTGCTAGAAGGAAAATAAGGCAAGAAAAAGAAACAGAGGAATACTAATTAGAGAAGAAGTAAAATGGACTTTATTTACAGTGGCATAAATGTCTCTGCAGGAAATCCAAAGGAATCTACAAAATAGATAATAGAACAAATAAGTGAATAGTTTGGCAAAGTCTAAAGATGCAAACTCAATAGACAAAAATAAATTACATTCCTACATCATAACAACAGACAATTGGACATTTAAGTTAAACATATAATACCATTTGCACAGATATCAAAAATATAAAATATGTGGGGATAAAATTAATGATGTATGTGCAAAAGTTGTACGCTAAAAACTGTAAAACATTGCTGAGTACAAATTAAAGGAGATTGAATTTTCATCTAAGTGACAAAGTCATTCAAAAAAGAAAGAGAATCTTTTCAGCAAATGGTTCTGGAACAATGGGATATTCATATTTTGAAAATTTTATGTTGATTTTTACCTCATCCTATATACAAAGCTTTTATCAACATGAGCAAGAAACCGAAATATAAGAGCTAAAACTTTAAAATATCTAGAAAGAAATGGGGTAATGTTTGTGATCTTGAGATAGGCAAAGGTTTCATAGTGAAGGCACAAAACTCATAAATCATGGAAAAAGTGATAAATTTGACTTTATTTAAAAGGAACACTTTTGACATTTCAAAAGTCTGTGAAAAAGTAAATAAGTCATACACTGGGAAATAATATTTACAAAACATATATACAATGAAGGACTCATATCCAATATTTATTAATAATTCTTATCAGTCGATCATAGAAAACCCAATTAAAAATTGGGAAAGTATTGGACAAGTATGGCACCAAGGAAGACATATGATCAATATGTACATAAAAATATGCTGAATGTGATTAGTCACTAGAGGAATATAAGCTGAAACCATATGAGAGATCGATACATATGTAGTAGAATAGCTAAAATTAAAAGATAGACAATAACAAGTGGTGTTGATGGAAATGGAAACTCATATACCTACTTTGGAAAACCGTTTGACTGCATTTTTTTTTTTTTTTGAGATGAAATCTTGCTATGTTGCCCAGGCTGCAGTTCAGTGGCACAATCTTGGCTCACTGCAATCTCTGCCTCCCAGGTTCAAGTGATTCTCCTATCTCAGCCTCCTAAAATAGCTGGGATTACAGGTGCCCATCACCACATCGGGCTAATTTTTTTTGTACTTTTACTAGGGCAGGGCTTCACCGTGTTGGCCAGGCTGGTCTCAAACTCCTAACTTCATGATCTGCCCACGTTGGCCTCTCAACATGACAGGATTACAGGAATAAGCCACCATGCCCAGTCTTGTTTTGATAAAGATAAACATACTTACCTGATGCAGCAATATAATTTCTGGGAATTTATCGAAAACTTGATCACACAGAAATGCTTGTGTACAGCAGTTTCATTCATAACAGTCACACCCTAGCAACAAATGTTCGTCAACTCGTGATGGGATAGACAATATCTGGTACAACATACAATAGGAATGGTACTCAGAAATAAAAGGGAATGAACTACTTACCTGCACAACAACTTGAGTGAATCTCAAAAGCATTATTATAAATGTAATAAGCCAGAGACAAGACACTACATATGATACCATTTATATAAAATTCTATGAAAGGGGCTAGCCGTGGTGGCTCATGCCTGTAATACCAGCACTTTGGGTAACTGAAGTGGGAGGATCACTTAAGCCCATGAGTTCAAAACCAGTCTGGGCAACATAATGAGACCTAGTCTCTACAAAAAATAAAATTAGCAAGGGATGATGGACTGTGACTTTAGCCCCCGCTATTTGGATGGCTAGGGCAGGAGGATCACTTGGGAAAAGGAGGTCAAGGTTGCAGTGGGCCAAGTTTTCCCCACTGCACTCCAGTCTGGGCAACAGAGTGAGACTCTGTCTCAAAAAAAAAAAAAAAGAAGTTTCATGAAAGGAGAAACTCTTTTGATATAAAGCAAATTAATGCTTGCCAGGGGCCAGGGTCAGAAAAGATAATAATTACAAAAGGGAAAAAAGAAAGATGATGGAAATGTTCCATAGCATGGTTGTCGTGGTGTTTACATGATTGACCTTATGATCCTTTCATTACGGATGAGTCAATTTTTAAATTTTAAAAATTTAAAATTATGTGAGAGATTACTCTGCCTTCTCGAAACTAGTCTGCCTACTCTTATCTTTGATCTCAAGTGAATACTGACAGTCTCTGCCTGGATTGGGTAAGAGTCTTGATTGGTAATTGGCCTAACAGAGAAGCTTCCTCCATGCATCCTGCATAAGTGAAAAGTTTCTATTCCTTTCCCACTGATCTCCATCAGTTAGAACATTGCCATGATGAATCCAGAGCTACGCGATGGCAGATCTGATGGCCTCATACATTGGAAACGTAAGTTTTATTGAGTGAATGAGAAGGAAGTAAAGGAGAGATAAAATAAAATACAAGACAGCTTAAAAATGTGGACTCTTTACTTATGGTAGAAGTCTACTAGAGTAAGTGAGGCATGGGGGAAGCATTCTGGAGCATTGTGGAAGACTACTAGAGCAAATAGAGTCTTTTTCTGCAAGAGAGGGTATAAGCTTGTGTATAAGAAGGTTTTGGGGGAGAATTTTATGCTGTGTGTATTATATCTCTATAAGATTGTTTTCAAAATGTACTTTCACAAAAAAAAGTTGCTTAACACTTTTATGCAGAATAAAAAGTAAATGTTTCACTCTGGAAGGAGGCTTGATGATTGTGACTTAACGAGGTTGAAATGAGTTAATTAGTAGAATGGATGTTGATTAAGAACGAGTAAGACCTAGGAGACTCTATTAAAAATATGACAGAAAAGAAAATGATATAAAATACAAAATAAAAGCTGAGAGATATGAAAAATAGAAGTAGAAATGCCACCTTCTAGATAACAAGAATCTGAATTGGAGAGAGAGAGAAAAAGAATAGTCGATAGGAAATATTTGAAGAACTAATATTCAAATATTTATTCAATATCATTCATTTAAATGATATTCAAATAATATCAAAAGTGTGCAAACAAAATAGATTTAAAAATGCATTTCTTGGAACAACAGAGTGAAATTAAAATATACAAATTAAAAAAATAGAATAGGAGAAGTTAATGAAAAAGAGAAGAAACAAGAAAGATAAATCAAATAGTGGCTATTAGAAAAGACTAAAGAACTAGATGTCTAAAAGTTTGCAGAAGAAGATACAATAAAGAAAATATCAAAAAACTACAAATAATCACAAAACCCACAAATGTTACAATTAAATTAAACATTATGGAAATAATTTATCAATTATTATGGGGAAAACTCTGTTCCCTTAAAAATTTATATATTGAAGCCCTAACCCCCTTACCTCAGAATGTGACTTGATTTGGAGACAGTGTCTTTACCAAGTTAAAATGAGGTTGATACGGTGGGCCCTGGTTTAATATTGCTGGTGTTCTCATAAAAAGGAAAATTTAGAGACAGACTCATACCCAGGGAGAATGCCATCTTCAAGCCAAGGGAAAGGCCCGGAACAGATTCTTTCCTCACAGGCCTCACAAGGAACCCATCCTATCAACATCTTAATTTTAAACTTCTTGTCTCTAGAACTGTATGATAATACATTCCCGTTAATTTTGGCCACCCACTTTGTGACAGCTTGTTATGGCAGCCCTAGCAAAGCAAAACACTAATGCATTTGTAAATATGAAAATAAAGAACACAGATGTCAAAAAATATAAAATGCCAATATGTAATGAGTGTAAAGAATTATAGAATTGTAGAAATTAAAGATAAATAAATTGAAATGGCAGTTAAAATAATCTACTGATCTTTCAAGGAATAGCTAATTTTTCCATTGAACATCCTTCAGAAAATAGCAAAATGAGAAATTTACCCCGATTTAATAGACTTTTTGATTTCTAAACAGGGTCAGAACAAGACAAAAAGGAACAAACTCATTTTCTTATGAAATTAGAAGTAGAAATCCCAAGAAAATATTTATTTACTATGTACAACAAAGCTGTTAAAAATTCATATTCAAGTGGATTTATCTTACGAATGCTTTGATTTCCGAAAATCAGTACAAGCTATCTCATTGAAAAGTTTTGAAAGACCACACGATTATTCAATAAGTGTGTTTGATAACCATAGGAAAGCATTTGATAGCAATCAATGTCTACCTAAGTCCCTCTTGGGAAACAAGGAATAGAAAAACTCTTTCTTAAATTGCTAATGTTATATGTTAAATTTATACAGCATTTTTATAGTGCTTAATAATGAAAATTTAAATATTCCATTTTAGGATTAAAAACAAGTAAAAAATGTTGACTGTAACTGCTACAGTTTGGTGTAGTATAGTGCAATGCTACAGGTGATAACCAGAGATATAAGAAAACAAAAGGAGGTACAAAGGCAAAGGATTGCAACAGAAGAGCTGCATCTGCAATATTTTCAGACAATTTGATTATATAAAAATAAGTACCAACTTAACTAGAAAACTATAAGAAATAATACCAGAGTTCAGCAAGGTTACTCAAAAGAGCACATTTAACAAAACCATACTATGTCTGTATACCAGAAGTGTTGTTTTTTTAAGTTTTTTCAGCTTTTTTTGTTGTCACTGTGAGAATGGTAGGGATGACTTACAAGCTATTGAAAATATCGCATGCCAGAACATGAATGACTTCTATGCTATTGAAAATATCGCACGCCAGAACAAGAAAGGAGGACATGCATTTTAATTAAAAATAAAAACTGCTAAAGAGTTTTCCCAAACGCTCGTACATTTTTGTACTTCAATCAGTGGTGTATGTGTTTTGGTTGCTCTATATGCTAACACTTGACACTGTCAGTCTTTTTCATTTTAACAGTGCAAGTGGCACATAGTCATATTTCACTGTGGTTTTATTTTGCATTTTTCTTGTGACTAATAATATGGAACATCTTTTATGTGCTTCTTGGTCACTTGCGTGTATTCTTTCGTATTTGTTCAAGAATTTGGTTCATTTTTTAATCAAGTTATTTGTACTCTATCTCTAAATTACAGACCTTTTAATATTTTAGGATACTGGTCTTTTTTGGTACATGTATTACAACTATTTTCTCCCAGTCTGTAACTTGCATATTTATAACAGTGTCTTGTAACTTGAAATGAGCAAAAGTTTTAAATTTCTTTTCCTTTTTTTTTTATTAATTGAGACAGAGTCTCACTCTGTCACCCAGGCTGGAGTAAAGTGACATGATTTCAATTACTGCAGCCTCCACATCCTGGGTTCAAGGGATTCTCTTGCCTCAGCCTCCCGAGTAGCTGGAATTACAGGTGCCCACCATCACGCGCAGCAAATTTTTCTTATTTTTCGTAGAGATGGGGTATCACCATGTTGGCCAGGCTAGTCTTGAATTCCTAACCTCAGGTGATCCGTCGGCCTTGGCCTCCCAAACTGCTGGGATTACAGGAGTGAGCCACCATGCCTGGCCCTTAAACTTCAATTAGGTTCAATTTATCATTTTATTTTAATTTTATACAGTATTTTGTCTGCTCTCTCTAAGACATCTTTACTAATTCTCATGGTCACAAACAACTTATTTTGTTTTCTATAAATTTTATAGTTTTAGGTTTTATGTTCCAGTCAAAGATATATCTTAACTAAATTTTGTAAAACGATGTTGTATTATGGTAAAGCCTTTTTTTCTGTTATTTTAATACCCTTTGTGTAAGATGTGGCTTTGTTCATTACATTGCTTTGTTACCTTTGCAAAAATTATTTAACAATATATGTGTGTGTTAATTTCTGGACTCCTTATTGTGTTTCATCCGTCTATACACCAATCTTTTCCCTCAAAACACATTGTCTTCATTATTGGAGTTTTATATTAAGTGTTATTTCGAGTGTCTGAAATTTGTGCGATGGATTTTATCTTTTCCTCTTCCTTTTTCTTCATTTTTCTCTAATCTTGAAAACAAAAAAAGAAAATCCATTTTATATTTTCTTTTTAGCTATTGTTTCTCTTGATGTAAGATAAATTACAAAACTCTTCTTCTTATCAAACATTCTCTTTGTAAACATCTTAGAATCTGGCTTCTCTCAATCCCTTCTTGAAATTGCTTTGTTACACATTATCTGTAGTCTGGTGATCATGAAAACTGATAACTTTTTTAGTTTTCATTCACTAAGGCTGCTTTAGGCTCTGAAGAAGTAGAGAAAGCTTATAACTTCTTTTTAAATTTTTCTTTCTTCAAGTCCTCTTTTCTAATATTTGAACATATGTATATATATGTACATGTATATATATATATATATATAAATACATGTAAAGCATATATGCATACAGGCATGCATACATGTGTTTGTGCACATATACACTATATACATATATAGTCATGCACCATGGAACAATATTTTGGTCAATGACAGATTGCATAATGACAATGGTCCCATAAGATTGTAATGAAGCTGCCCTGTAAAGGTGTTTCATTTTTGATCTTTTATGTGGTATTTTTACTGTACCTTTTCTATGTTTAGGTATGCAAGTATTTAGCATTGTGTTATAATTGCCTACAGTAATTAGTACAATAACATGCTATCCAGGTTTGTAGTCTAGAAGCAACAGTCTGTAATATATAGCTTAGGTGTTAGTAGGCTATACTGTCTAGGTTTGTGTAAGTACACTCTATGATGTTCACACAATGACAAAATCACCTAAAGGCACATTTCTCAAAATATCTCCCAATTTCTAAGCCATGCATATATATGTATATACACATATATATGTATATTACATATACACATATATAATATATATACCTATATACATATGTACATATATATGTACACACTCATTCTTCCTAGATTGTTTCTACATCTACTAATAATGTATCAAATACAATTATTTTATCATTAATAGAATTATTATTTGTTCTTAACCTCATAGCTTTTCCATGAGTGGGAAATCCTGTGTCTTCTCTAATTTTTTCTGCTTACCACAAATAAATAAATTACGGTTTTTATCTTGATAGCCTCTTGCTCAAACACGCTGTTCCTTTCTCCCATGGCTTAAAGAATAAAGAAAAAAATATATCATTTAAAATCTTCTGTAATGACCATATGACTCTTTTTTTACTGTCTTCAATTTTATTGCCTTATTTATCTCTTATGAACATTTATGCTCATCATGGATCTTTTGATGATCTTTATGCTCTTTTGCTTACAATCCCCCATTCAAACTATTTCCACCTTTTGAGTAACCTTTCCTTTCCTTCCTCATTCTCCTAAGACTAAGTGCTTTCTCCACTCACCCTCTCTCCATCTGAACAGGTATAGCAATCTTTTCTTTTTTTTTGTACTTACCTTTCTTTCACTTTGTGATGGTTTTCTATTCTTTATTATTTTGAGATGTATATGCTTTTATTGAGGATTTTTTGATTAACAATTATGAAGGAGGAATACACCAGTAATAATATCCAGTCAGTGTTTATTTAGAAATTTTATAATGTGTGTTGATTTAATTTGCAGTTTGCAAGATGGTTTGCCTTGGTATGTGCTTCCTGATTATTATAGTGTTAATTTCTACAATAATAGGTGAGTGGTTTAACTCATACACTTTCTATGGTTCTTCACACCTGAGAGGTCTATTTCTATCTCAAGCTTAATTCCAACTCTCCCAGATCTGGAGTAATTAAAGGGTTTTGTAGTGAATTTGTCCTCAAGTTTTTACTAGTACAACAGGTTTTACCATAATCCTTGCCTCTCCCCAAAACACTCACAGTCTCACAATAGAATTATGTTCTTGACTTAATAGTTCTTGATATTTAAGAAAAATAATCTTAAATTCTCAGTTGACCACCTGATGGCAATAGCAATAGCTATGTTACTGAACTGCCAGGGGTTCAGTCTAGGTCCCATTGCTCATGGCACAGAAAGCCAATCTCAAAGACGATGACTATTGCCAGAGAAAAAGACTTTTTATTTGGGAGATGGCAACAGGGAGAATGGGAAATCAGTCTCGAATTCACTTACCCAAGTGACTAAAATTCATACAGCAGGAAAGAAAGGTAACTATGTGTGAGAAAACAAGCATTAGGGAGCAATAAAAAGGAGGAGTGGGAGTTGATCAATAAGAATTAGGGAGGGGTAGAAAAGAAGAGTGGGTCAACAGGGAGCAGGTGGTCGGTTATGCAATCATGACAGTGAGGAGTTGGGCATCTCATTGTCTGGATGTGGTGATCTGGTGACTTTCAGTTTCTTGATGCTATCTGGGAGGCCTAAGGGTCAGATTCCTAAAGAAGGAACTCAAATAAGACAAATGTAAGTTTCAAGCTTTAAGACCAGGAGGATCAATTTCCATATTTATTTTTTTTTAAACCCACATAAACATCAGTTTTACGGACTTGTTACAGCTAATTTTCTTTTTAAGCGTTTGTGAATTTGTAAGCTAATGTTAAATACACTATATTCTGTTATTTGTATTTAATCCTCATTAGATTAGGACACAGATATAAGGAAATTCATTTACAGACAAAAAATATACAGGACAGAATGAGTAAGTTGCCTCTCACAAATAATAAATTCCAGACCTAGGATCAGAAACCTTGTCTGTATAACTGTAATGCATGATAAATTTTAAAAATCACACAGCTGTACTTCCATAATTGAAGCATTCCTTTAATTTCTTTTTAATCAAGAGTAAGTTATGCCACTAACTGTTGTTCTATAAAACATTCGCTTATTTCTATTAGTCAAGAGGCAAAATTTTACCTCTACCCTCTCAGGGTTTCTCTGCTGGGCCTGAGAATGAAATTGGCACAAGACACATCAACTTGAGCAAAACACACGCATTTATTTAATATAAGTTTTATGTGACATGTATGTCTTCCTTATGAAAGCCTAAAGATTCAATTAGAGTTGAATATTTAGATACTTAATTAAACAAAAGGTAATAAATTATGAAAATGTGGCAAGGAAAAGGGGGTTGATCTAGGGTAACTAATTGGGTGGAAAAGTGACCAGAAAGATAAATGTTAGTTTAACCAACGTTGTTTGTATACATTTCCTTTGGCCTCAACTACCTATCCTTGGTTATAAGACTGTTACTTTCCTTCTGGTATAGAAAGGCCATCTTTCACATAGGTATTTTATCTCCTGCTTATAAGAAAAAGAAGGAAGTTCAGAGTGTTTTGTCTTGCATCTGCTGTTTTATAAGTGCCTTTAACTCAAAATAGTCTATATGCTAGAGTGACATATTTTGGGGCATCATGTTCCTAACTCCTTTACTATCATATTAAGTTAAATGAAAAGATGAAGAAATAATGGCATATGTGACTTGTTGCAAGATTGTCTCATTGTAGGAGTTGTAATATTTGTAAAAATGAAGTTGTTAAATTTCCTCTGAGTACTATGGGTTTATTTTGTGAAATGGATCCAAAGGTGAAATTTAATTATGGCCAAATAGCCCTCAGCACTTGATTTTCAATATGCATGTTTTGCTTAATTCAGCACTTAAATTTGGCTAAGTTAGTGCTTAGCACTGCTGATTCTTGTTTGTTTTGTTTTGGTTTGGTTTCATTTTGGTCATTCTCAAGAATACTGATAGTCTTCTTGTTTATAGTCTCTTCTGTAACTGTAGTATTAGAGCTTAATGTTATTGGTGTCTAAACATCTGGAAGTTAAATGTAGACAAGAATTTCTACAAGAAGTTTTTTATATTCATTTACCCATTGATTAAAAAGAGCAGAAAGACAAAAGAAGATATTTACGTGGCCAACAAACATATGAAAAAAAGCTCATCATCACTGGTCATTAGAGAAATGCAAATCAAAACCACAATGAGATACCATCTCAGAACAGTCAGAATTGTGATTATTAAAAAGTCAGGAAACAATAGATGCTGGCAAGGCTGTGGAAAAATAGGAACGCTTTTACACTGTTGGTGGGAGTATAAATTAGTTCCATCATTGTGGAAGACAATATGGCGATTCCTCAAGGATCTAGAACCAGAAATACCATTTGACCCAGCAATCCCATTACTGGGTATATACGCAAAGGATTATAAGTCATTCTATTCTAAAGACACATGCACATATATGTTCACTGCAGCATTATTTACAATAGCAAAGACTTGGAACCAAGTCAAATGTCCATCAGTGATAGATTGGATAAAGAAAATATGGCATGTATATACCACGGAATACTATGCAGCCATAAAAAAGAATGAGCTAATGTCCTTTGCAGGGACATGGATGAAGCTGGAAGCCATCATCCTCAGCAAACTAACAGAGGAACAGAAAACCAAACACTGCATGTTCTTACTCACAAGTGGAAGTAGAATAATGAAAATACATGGACACAGGGAGGGAAACATCACACACCGGGACCTGTCAAAGGGTAGTGGGTAAGGGGAGAGAGAGCATTAGGACAAATAGCTAATGCATGCAGGGCTTAAAACTAGATGATGGGTTGATAGATGCAGCAAACCACCATGGCACATGTATACCTATGTAACAAACCCGCACGTTCTGCAGATGTATCCCAGAACTTAAAGTAAAAATTTAAATAAAAAAAGAGCAGAAAGAAAGAGAGTTGAAACACAATATATTTTATACCCTGTGTAGTAGTGTGTAACCACTTCTGAGCACTACAACAACAACAATAACAACAAAATACACCATGGTGGAGTAGAGCGTGCAGGCTTTGGAGTTTGCCCTACGTTTGAGTTTGCCCTACATGAGTAGCACCATTTCTCAAAATAGAAGCCAGGAAAATAGAAAAAAAAAAAAAGCATATACTGCTTGATCACTAAATGATCTTCCTTACAGATGGGGGAAGTTAATTAATCTTCATTCTAGGGGTGAAACTAATTTACAGGCTTCAAACCATGGAAGCAAAAAATAAAATTAATACAGTAGAATGAGTAGAAACACTTATGCTTTATCTGATCATTTCTTTCTTTTTTTCAGTCATATCCTCAAAATGTGCTAAACCTGTGTCATGTTCAGAGGACTGGCTTGGAGTCAGAGATAAGTGTTTCTATTTTTCTGATGATACCAGAAATTGGACAGCCAGTAAAATGTTTTGCAGTTTACAGAAATCAGAACTTGCTCAGATTGATACACGAAAAGATATGGTAAGAAAACAGAGAAGTCTTCAGTAATTTCAGAGATTAAGTTTTTATAAAAAGATAATAAAAGCAATAATAGCTAATACTATAATATAACTGAGCCTTGAACAATATGAGTTTGAACAGTGTGGATCCACTTATACATGGATTTTCTTCCCTCTGCCACCCTTGAGACACCAAGAGCAACCCGTTCTCTTCTTCCCCCTCCTCAGCCTACTCAATATGAAAACAATGAGGATGAAGACACTTAGGATGCTTCACTTCCACTTAATGAATAATAAATAAATTTTCTCTTCTTTATGATTCCTTAATACCATCTTTTCTCTAGCTTTGTTTTTGGTAAGAATACAGCATATAATTCAAATAACATATAAAATATGTGTTAATTTACTTTTGTATTATCAGTAAGACCTCCAGTCAACAGTAGGCTACTAGTGGCTACGTTTTCTGTTTTCGTTTCCTTTTTAAGAAAGGGTCTCACTCTGTTGCCTAGGCTGGAGTGCAGTGGTGCAATCTCAGTTCACTGCAGCATTGAAATCTTGGGCTCAAGCAATCCTCCCACCTCAGCCTCCTGAGTAGTGGGGACTACAGGTGCACACCACACTGGCTAATTTTGTTTATTTTTTGTAGAGATGAGGTCTCACTACGTTGCCCAGACTGATCTCAAACTGGGCTCAAGCAAGCCTCCTTCCTCAGCCTCCCAAAGTTCTATAATTAGATTGAGCTACCATGCCCAGCATGGTTGACTTTTTGAGGAGTCAAAAGTTATATACGACTTTTGACTGCACAGGGGGTCAGTGCCCCTAACTGCCACATTGTTTAAGTCAACTGTATATGACAATATGTGCTAAACAGTGTTCTAAGCACTGAAACTTATGTAATCTTCTAGCAACACCCATGAAGGTGTTATATAACTCTCCTTACTTTAAAGAGGGGAAAGTGGGTCACAGAAATGTTATGTAACCCAGCTAATGTTACAGCCATAAATTGTTGAGCTGGTATTTGAACCCAGGCAAGATGACTAGTGATGCCATGTTCTTTACCACAATGCATACTGTTTCTGTATCTAAATGTCTTCATTAAATATTCTTAGATTATTAAGTAGATTATTTTTTAAACCATTTCAATTTGCATTCTACCAAGCCTAGACTGAAAAAAATAAAATAGAGCTCTTGAAATTTAGAGACAAGGATATGAAGGAAATATGTGCACTTTGAAGAAGCAAGTGAATTAATGGAAGTGAAGAAGACGGCATGTGGACTCTAGGGACACAGAGTAAGAAAATAGACTAGTTAGTTTTTAAAGAAAAGCTGCGGATTGAGGGGTGGGCAAGATTGCCGGCTAGAAGTAGTTGGTGTGCACAGCTTTCACGGAGAGGAACTGAAGTGGTAAGTAAATACAGCACTTTCAACTGAAACATCCAGGGTACACGCAATGGAACTTATCATGGAAACAACTCAACCCATGGACAATGGAGAAAAGCAAGGCAGGCAGATAGCCAACCAGGGAATGACACAGAGCCAGGGGAACCTCTCCTTGCCCAGAGAAGTGGTGAGTGAATGTCCAACCCCAGGATCCCATGCTGCTCCCAAGGATCTTTGCAACCTTCAGGTCAGGAGATCCCCTTGTGAACCAACTCCACCAGGGCCTTCAGTCTGGCAGAGCTACCTGGAGCCTCAGGAGAGCAGCCACTCAGGCACATGCAGAGACCTGGGAGCCTTAGCCAGGCTTTCCAGGCTTCCTAGCAAAAGTAGTTGCAACTCCAGCAAAGAGGGAGGTTATACATTACCTTACATGTCCCTAGTAAAGGGGCTGAATCCAGGGGGCTGAGCAGTGACATTCTGCAGGACCCACTTCCATGGCATCTCACAGGATAGGACCTACTGGCTTGGAATTCTAGCCAGCCATCAATAACAGCATTGCACCTCCCTAAAACAGCTCCTAGAGGGAAATGTGGGCCTCTATCTTTGCTGTTTGGGTGACTTAGCCAACCAGCCTTCAGGCTTTGGAGAGTCCACGTTGACCAGGGGCGGAAGTGGCCCACCAGTAAAGCACAGCTGCTCTATAAAAAAAGTGGCCAGACTGCTCTTATAAGTGATTACCCAATCCCATTCCTCCTCACTGGGCAGGATATCCAATCAGGGTTGCTAGCCACTTCCTTCAGGTGTGTTTGGGCTGGCAATAGGTGTGTACCTGCCTGACACAGAGCTCCCAGAGGGAGGGGCAGGCCACCATCTTTGCTGTTTTGCAGGCTTCACCATTGGTACCTACAGGTATTGGAAAATCCGAGGTGAATAGGGACTGGAGATGGCTGCCACCATGCCACAGCAGCCCTATGAAAAAGTGGCCAGGCTATTACATGGGTGCCCATCTCCTTGTCTCTTCACTAGGAGGATCCTCTAGGTTTCAGCCTCCAGCCACCCCTCTCAAGAGCTGTCAAGCCAGCAGCAGCTCTGGAATGTCCTGGACAGAGCCTCCAGGGGCAATGAAAACCTCTCTGCCACTGCCTCTGCCCTGGAACCACCCTTGCTGCCCTCAGACTAAAGAAGGAGCAAAGACTCTAAGTCTCTTATCTGCACCTCCAATAAGTTGCAGGAGAGGAGGCCAGTCCATCTTCACAAGCTCTTCCCACCCACCTTGACCAGACATGGAGACCCCAGCTTGGGCCCACAGCACAGACTCTCCATCCTAGGCTGATTGCACTGAATGATTGCTTACTTGCATCTCTCTGGAGTGACGCTCCCAGGAGAAAAGCAAAAGACTGTTGGCCTTAACCACTACTAAGGTCCCTTCCATTGCTGCCTCAAAGTTGGGGAGGAAACATAAACACTGAGATCACCCAAGAGCTGCAGTGGGCAGCCTAGGAGTGCCAGGCCACAATCTATAGCCATCACTCACCCCTACGAAAACATACATAAAAGAGGTCTGTTGACAGTACTAAATGTGCACTGCAGTTAAAGTAACACCCAAATGCAGAGATGAGAGAATTAATGCAAGAACTCTAGTAACTCAAATAGCCAGAGTGTCATATGTTCTCCAAACAACTGCACCAGTTCTCCAACAAGAGTTCTAACCAGGCTCAACTGACTGGTTAACAGTTGAATGATATTGAAGGACAGAAATTCAATGCTATTTCTGTCAAGCTACCAATGACATTCTTCACAAAACTAGAAAAAATTATTTTAGAATTCATACGGAATCATAAAAGAGTCCAAATAGCCAAGGCAATCCTACGCAAAAAGAATAAAGCTGGAAGTATTATGTTATCTGACTGCAAACTATACTGCAGGGCTTCAGTAACCAAAACAACGTGGTACTGGTACAAAAACAGCACATAGACAAATGGAACAGAATAGAGAGCCAGAAATAAGGCCACACACCTATGACTGTCTCATCTTTGACAAAGCTGACAAAAACAAGCAATAGGAAAAGAACTCCCTATTTAATCAGTTGTGCCGGGTAACTGGCTAGCCGTATGCAAAAATTAGAAGCAGGACTCCTTTCTTATACCATGTACAAAAGTCAATTCTACATGTAAAACCCAAAACTATAAAAAGCCTGGAAGAAAACCTAAGCAATATCATCCTGGACATTGAAACAGGGATTCATGACAACGACAACAAAAGCAATGGTGAAAAAAAAAATTGCAAAAATTGGCAAGTGATATCTAATTAAACGTAAGAGCTTCTGCACAGCAAAAGAAACTATTAACACAGTAAACAGACAAACTGCAGAATGAGAGAAAATTTTTGCAAGCTATGTTATCTGCCAAAACAAAGGTACTTAAACAAATTTACAAGAGAAAAAGAACCCTATTAAAATTGGGCAAAGGACATAAACAGGCACTTTCTAAAAGAAGACATACATGCCACCAACAAACATGAAAAAAAGCTCAACATCACTGATAATTAGAGAAAAGCAAATCAAAACCACAATGGATATCATCTCACACCAGTCAGAATGGATATTAATAAAAAGCCAAAAAACTATAGATGCTGGCGAAGTTGCAGAAAAAAGAGAACACTTACACACTGTTGGTGGGAGTGAAATTAAGTTCCACTACTGTGGAAAGCAGTGTGGCAATTCCTGAAAGAGCTAAAAGCAGAACCACAATGGTTGCAGTGGTGTTTACATGATTGACTTTATATTTCTTTTGGTATGGATGAATTAATTTTTTTGAATGTCTTCCTTTAACTAATAAGTCTGTCTACTTTTAACTTTGCTCTAAAATTACTACTGACAGTTAAGATTGGATAAGACTCACGTTTAATTAGTTAATTGCTTAATACAGAAATTTGTTCAGTACTTATGTAAATGAGGTACGTAAAAAACTTTCTGGTCCTCTCCTATTGATCTCAATTAGTGTATTGCCGTGATTAACCCAGAACTATGTGATGACAGACATGACACATATAACTATTGGTTAATGGCTCAATACCTGGGTGATGAAATAATCGGTAAAACAAACCTTCATGACACAAGTTCACCTATGTAACAAACCTTCACATATACCTCAGAACCTAAAATAAAAGTTAAAGAACAAAAAGCTGATGAAGAGGTTTGGGGTTCAATAGCAAGAAGCCAATAGAGGAATGACTAAACCCATCACTTAATATATGTCATTCAATAAATTATATTCATATAAAAGTTAGTTTCATATCTGATTATGTAAAAAATACAGTATCACTGACATTCATATTATAGTATATAATCAAAGTAATTTATCATGGGTTTTTCTATTCTAATAGTACTTCCGCTTTCCATTAAACTCCTCCTCCTGCAATCCCTCTTCTATGATTTTTGGAAGAGTACCTGTGCACACAAAAATGTATGTAAACATTAGTTCTCTATCAAACTTGAAGAAGATGCTGTATCAGATCTCATAGAACTTGCTAAGGTTTTATATTGTCATCTAGGCAGATTTAACATCATATTAATTGATAGCCTATGTCATTCAATCTGTGACTAGAACATATTAATGATTTAGGAATTTGAACTTGAAGGAAATAAACTCAAATATGGTTTTCTCATTAATTTCCAACTAGAGACATGGAAGTTACCTTTAAAGATAATCAGAGTGTAGCTCAGCATCAATTACTTGATTATAGGCCAACTATTTGAAGATACTTAAGATGCAGAAAAGCAAAATGAAAATCTTTCTGATAAAACTAACTCAAATATCAACGTCTGTGCCATCTGTTATTACAGAAGCCTCAGGGAAGACAAATCAGAATGTGAATCCTAAAAGATGGAATAATTGGGATGGGAAGCATGTCCAGCAATGTACTGTAACATGTTAAGTAATTGATGATTCCCTTTGCTTTGTGAAAGGAATTTTTGAAGAGGTTCACAGGAACTGATAAGTACTGGATTGGACTAAGCAGGAAACCAGGAAATTCTTGGAAATGGACAAATGGCACCACATTCAATAATTGGTGAGTTTCCAACGTATTAGGAATGTTCTTATTCTGATGTTGTATAAAAATTTTTAAGTCATTTTCAGTTGTACAATTATAAACAAATCTTTCTCTATTCTGTATGTAATTAACTTTTCAGTCTCCTCCTATCTATGACACGGGCGCTTTCACATTGAAGCACACGCTAGAGTAACCCGTTTTCTTCTCACCTTGTTAAATAACACATGGTAAAATTTCCCATTTTTATTTTTATTTGTTATTTTATCTTTATTGTCAAGCTCTTGCTTTACAATAAGCTCTTGCTTGACAATAAGTGCTCTTTTGCTAATTCAAATTCAACCATTCTGCTAATTTTAAACCAAAACTCATGTATTACTTGTACCTCTTTCCAGCTAATTAAGTTATTATAAAATCTCTTTGTCTTTAAAGCGTTAAAGACCTTATAATCATCTTTAACATTTCAAATATCTGCCACAATGAATAGTATTTATTTTTATTTATTTGTTGCTTATTTTATTTATTTTTATTTCTGTAAACATTTCCTGAGTGAATTAAAATTGTTAAAAATGTTTCTTGGGATAAAACAGTTAAAGATTGTGTAGCTGTCTTTAGCTTTCCAAGTGTTCATCATAAGCAATATTACGTTTATTTTTTAAATTTTTGTTTATTTTTTATTAGTTTACTTATTTATTTATTTATATATCTGTTTCTTGGATACATATGTATTTCTACCTTACTATTTTAGTTAAGTGCTAGATAAGAAAAATAACCAATAATATAAATATTGAAATATGCAAGACAGGACAAATTGTATTTATAAATAAGTAAAGATTTGATTATCAACAAAGAAAACTAATTTAAAAATATATATATATATTATATATTATATATATTATATATATATCATATAATATATGTTATATATAATATATATAATATATAATATATATAATATATATATATATAATTTTACCATAAGTTCTTGGATACAAGTTCAGAATGTGTAGGTTTGTTACATTGGTATGATGTGCCATAGTGGATTGCTGCACCTATCAACCCATCATCTAGTTTTTAAGCCCCACATGCATTAGCTGTTGGTCCTAATGCTCTTCCTCTCTTCACCCCCTCAATCCTCTGACAGGCCTGGGTGTGTGCTGTTCCCCTCCAGGTGTCCATGTGTTCTTATTGTTCAACTCCCACTTACGAGTGAGAACATCCAGTATTTGGTTTTCTGTTCCTGTGTTAGTTTGCTGAGGATGCTGACTTCCAGATTTATCCATGTACCTGCAAAGGACAAGATCTTGTTCCTTTTTATGGCTGCATAGTATTCTGTGGTACCACTACGTACCACATTTTCTTTAAACAGTCTATCATTGATAACCCATTTGGTTTGATTTCATGTCTTTGCTATTGTAAATAGTGCTACAATAAATATATGTGTCCATGTGTCTTTATAATAGAATAATTTGTATTCCTTTGGGTATATACCTAGTAATGGGATTGCTGGGTCAAATGGTATTTCTGGTTCTAGACCCTTGGGGAATTGCCACACTGTCTTCCACAATGGCTGAACTAATTTACACTCCCACCGACAGTGTAAAAACATTCCTATTTCTCCACATCCTCGCCAGC
>CAUYLG010036620.1:0-78138 GCA_963573385.1 Cacajao melanocephalus | reverse complement strand
AGCAACTTCAGCAGTCTCAGGATACAAAATCAATGTGAAAAAAATCACAAGCATCCCTATACACCAATAACAGACAGAGAGCCAAATTCTGAGTGAACTCCTATTCACAGTTGCTACAAAGAGAATTAAATACCTAGGAATACAATTTACAAGGGATGTGAGGGACCTCTTCAAGGAGAACTACAAAACACTGCTCAAAGAAATAAAAAAAGACACAAACAAATGAAAAAACATTCCATGTTCACGGTTAGAAAGAATCAATGTCATCAAAATATTGATGAGCCATACTGCCCAAAGTAATTTATAGATTCAATGCTATCCGAATCAAGCTACCATTGACTTTCTTCACAGAATTTTTAAAAAGCTACTTTAAATTTCATATGGAACCAAAAAAGAGCCCATATAGCCAAGGCAATCCTAAACAAAAAAAACAAAGTTGGAGGCAGCACACTACCTGATTTCAAACTATGCTACAAGGCTACAGTAATCAAAACAGCATGGTACTGGTACCAAAACAGATATATAGATCAATGGACCAGAATAGAGGCCTCAGAAATAATGCCGCACATATACAACCATCTGATCTTTGACAAACCTGACAAAAACAAGCAATGGGGAAAGGATTCCCTATTTAATAAATGGTGTTGGGAAAACTGGCTAGCCATATGCAGAAAACAGAAACTGGATCCTTTCCTTATACCTTATACAAAAATTAACTCAAGATGGATTAAAGACTTAAACATAAGCCTTGAATCCATAAAAACCCTAGAACAAAACCTAGGCAATATCATTCAGGACATAGGCATGGGCAAAGACTTCGCGACTAAAACACCAAAAGCAATAGCAACAAAAGCCAAAATAGACAAAATGGATCTAATTAAACTAAAGAGCTTCTGCACAGCAAAAGAAACTATCATCAGAGTGAACAGGCAACCTACGGAATGGGAGAAAATTTTTGCAATCTCTCCATCTGACAAACAGCTAATATCCAAAATCTACAAAGAACTTAAACAAATTTACAAGAAATAAACAAACAACCCCATCAAAAAGTGGGTGAAGGATATGAACAGACACTTCTCAAAAGGAGACATTTATGCATCTAACAAACAAACAAAAAAAAAAGCTCATCATCACTGGTCATTAGAGAAATGCAAATCAAAACCACAGTGAGATACCATCTCACACCAGTTAGAATGGTGATCATTAAAAAGTCAGGAGACAACAGATGCTGGAGAGGATGTGGAGAAATAGGAACAGTTTTACATAGTCGGTGGGAGTGTAAATTAGCTCAACCATTGTGGAAGCACAACCAATGTGCTGATTCCTCAAGGATCTAGAACTAGAAATACCATTTGACCCAGCAATCCCATTACTGGGTATATAGCCAAAAGAGTATAATACATTCTATTATAAAGACATATACACATACATGTATATTGCAGCCCTATTCACAATAGCAAAGACTTGGAACCAACCCAAATGTCCATCAATAATACACTGGATAAAGAAAATGTGGCATATATACACCATGGAATACTATGCAGCCATAAAAAAGGATGAGTTCATGTCCTTTGCAGGGAGATGGATGAAGCCGGAAACCATCATTCTCAGCAAACTGACACAAGAACAGAAAACCAAATAACACGTGTTCTCACTCATAAGTGGGAGTTGAAAAATGAGAACACATGGACACAGGGAAAGGAATGTCACACACCGTGGCCTATCAGGGGTGGGGGACTAGGGGAGGGATAGCATTAGAAGAAATACCTAATGCAGATTATGAGGTGATGGATGCAGCAAACCACCATGGCATGTGTATACCTATTAACAAACCTGCAGGTTCTGCACATGTACCCCAGAACTACTTTACATGTGTGTGTGTGTGTGTGTGTGTGTGTGTGTGTGTGTGTGTGTGTGTAGAGAGTTATATATGAATTTAATCCTGTCATTATGATGCTAGCTGGTTATTTTGTCCATTAGTTGATGCAGTTTCTTCATAGTGTTGATAGTCTTTACATCTTGGCTTGTTTTTGTAGTGGCTGATACCAGTTTTTTCTTTCCATATTTAGTGATTCCTTCAGGAGTTCTTGTAAGGCAGGCCTGCTGGTGACAAAATCCATCAGCATTTGATTTTCTGTAAAGGATTTTATTTCTCCTTCACATATGAAGCTTAGTTTGGCTGGATATGAAATTCTGAGTTGAAAATTCTTTTCTTTAATAATGTTGGATATTGGCCCTCACTCTTTTCTGGCTTATAGTGTTTCTGCAGAGAGATCTGCTGTTAGTCTAATGGGCTTCCCTTTGGAGGTAACTTGACCTTTCTTTCTGGCTGCCCTTAACATTTTTTCCTTCATTTTAACCTTGGTGAATCTGATGATTATGTGTCTTGGGGTTGCTCTTCTTGAAGAGTATCTTTGTGATGTTCTCTGTATTTCCTGAATTTGAATGTTGGTTGGTCTTGCTAGGTTGGGGAAGTTCTCCTGGATAAAATCCTGAAGTGTGTTTTTCAACTTGGTTTCATTTTCCTCATCACTTTCAGGTACACCAATTAAATGTAGGTTTGGTCTTTTCACATAGTCCCATATTTCTTAAAGGCTTTGTTCATTCTTTTTCATTCTTTTTTCTCTAATCTTGTCTTCATGCTTTATTTCATTAAGTTGATCTTCAATCTCTGATATCCTTTCTTCCACTTGATCGATTCAGCTATTGATACTTGTGTATGCTTCACAAAGTTTTCATGCAGTGTTTTTCAGCTCCATCAGGTCATTTATATTCTTCTCTAAACTAGTTATTCTAGTTAGCAATTCCTCTAGCCTCTTATCAAGGTTCTTAGCTTCCTTGCATTGGCTTAGAACATGCTCCTTTAGCTCAGAGGAGTTTGTTATTATCCATCTTCTGAAGCCTACTTCTATCACTTCGTCAAACTTACTCTCTGTCCAGTTTTGTTCCCTTTTTGGCAAGGAGTTGTGATCCTTTGGAGGAGAAGAAAAGTTATGATTTGGGGAATTTTCAGCCTTTTTGTGCTGGTTTTTCCTCATCTTTGTGGATTTATTTAGCTTTGGTCTTTGCTGTTGGTGACCTTTGGATGGAGTTTTGCATGGTCATCCTTTTAGTTGATGTTGATGCTATTCCTTTCTCTTTGTTAGTTTTCCTTCTAACAGTCAGGCCCTTTTTCTGCAGGTCTGTTGGAGTTTGCTGCAGGTCCACACTAGACCCTGTTTGCCTAGGTATCACTAGCGGAGGCTGTAGAACAGCAAAGATTGCTGCCTGCTCCTTCCTCTGGAATTTTGTCCCAGAGGGGCACTCACCAGATGCCTTCCAGAGTCTCCTGTATGAGGAGTCTGTCGACCACTGCTGGGAAGTGTCTCCCAGTCAGGGGGCCCAGGGGCTGGGGACCCATTTGAAGAGGCAGTGTGTCCCTAAGCAGAGCTTGAGCGCTGTACTGGGAGATCTGCTGCTCTCTTTAGAGCCACCAGGCATGAACATTTAAGTCTGCGGAAGCTGCACCCACAGCAGCCCCTTCCCCTAGGTGCTCTGTCCCAGGGATATGGGTGTTTTACATATAAGCCCCTAACTGGGGCTTCTGCCTTTCTTTCAGAAATGACCTGCCCAGAGAGGAGGAATCTAGAGAGGCACTCTGGCTACAGCAGCTTTGTGGAGCTGTGGTGGGCTCTGCCCAGTTAGAAGTTCCTGGCAGCTTTGTTTACACTGTGAGGGGAAAACTGCCTACTCAAGCCTTAGTAATGGTGGACACCCCTCCCCTCACCAACCTCGAGCATCCCAGATCAACTTCAGACTGCTGTGCTGATAGCAAGAATTTCAAGCCAGTGGATCTTAGCTTGCTGGGCTCTGTTGGGGTGGGATCCACTGAGCAAGATCACTTGGCTCCCTGTTTTCAGCGCCCTTTCCAGGGGAGTGAACGGTTCTATTTCTGTGGCATTCCAGGTGCCACTTGCGTACAAAAAAAAACACCTGCAGCTAGCTTGGTGTCTGCCCACACAGCCACACAGTTTTGTGCTTGAAACCCAGGGCCCTTGTGGTGTAGGCACCCAAGGGAATCTCCTGGTCTGTGGGTTGTGAAGACCATGGGAAAATCGTAGTATCTGGGCCATAATGTACCATTCCTCATGGCACAGTCCCTCATGGCTTCCCTTGGCTAGGGGAGGAAGTTTCCCAACATTTGTGCTTCCCGGGTAAGGTAGCACCCCACCCTGCTTCTGCTCACCCTCTGTGGGCTGCACCTACTGTCTAACCAGTCCCATTGAGATGAACCAGGTACCTCAGTAGGACATGCAGAAATCACCTGCCTTCTGCATTGGTCTTACTGGGAGCTGCAAACCAGAGGTGTTCCTATTTGGCCATCTTGCCCAGGAATCCCCATGGATATTTTCTTAGGAAGCCACACATGGAGAACATTGCCACCCACAAAATCAGACGCTTCTGTTGAACTTCATTAGAAGGGAGGGAGAGACAGCGCTCAGAACACTCAGAACATGCAAAAATAGAGAGAGAGAGAAGCAGTTGTTTGTAAACTTTCTGTTACTAGGGGTTTTATTTTGTTTACCGTGAAAAATGTTTAAATATTCCAATTGCCTAGAGTAGACTCATTGTCTAATTGGGTCTTCACCTTCTCCAGGAATAGCTCATCTCTGTGTGTGGCTGACTTGTGATGAGTGGGAGCACCGGGGTGAGGCATGCTCCCTCTGGCATTCTCAAGGGAAGGGTTTAAAGACCAGAAGCTCCTGCTGGTGTGCTTCTCACAGAAGCTGCAGCACATACACACACATATACACACACACACACACACACACACACACACACACAAATAGGATGCAGACTAAAACACTGGAGCCTTTCTCCTGACAAGTGCTCAGCTTACAAACAGGGTTCTCCTCATCTAGGGGTCAGCTCATAAATGTCTAGAGACTCCTGGACTGAAACAAACCCTATTCCTTTCCTCTCTACTCTCTGCTTCCATCTCAGCAACTGCCAGGTTCAAAAATATTTCCACTAAATCAAAGTTTCCAAGAAGGCCTAGAATAACATTTTACTAATCTTTCAGTGTAGTGCCTTATAAATGGGCAAACTTGTTTTGCCTCCAAAACAGTGATCGAACAGATTTTGTGTAAGAATTGAGCAGACCGGTTGCAGTGATTCATGCCTGTAACCCCAGCACTTTGGAAGGCCAAGGTGAGCAGATCACTTGAGGCCAGGATTCCAAGACCAGTCTGGGCAACACGGAAATCCCGTCTCCACCAAATACAAAAAATTAGCCGGGCATGGTAGCATGTGCCTGTGGTCCCAGCTACTCATGAGGCTGAGATGGGAGGATCACTTGAACATGGGAAGTTGAGGCTGAAGTAAGCTGTGATCACACCACTCCAGCCTGGGCAACAGAGTCTCAAAAAAAAAAAAACAGTTGAGCTAATTTAAATGCCGTGGAATTGTGTTCAAAGGAGTGTCTGGGAAGGGTAGAAAAGGCCTATTAAGAGCTGGCAAGAGGCCTTCGTCACTTGCTTGATGACCCCATGTCTGATACCTTCCCTTCTGCAGCAGGCAGAGTAATGACCCCCCCGCAACAAAATGTGCGCATCCCCATTCCTGGCTCTTATGAAAATGTTACTTTGCATGGCAAAAGGGACTTTGCAAATGTGGTTAAAAATCAAATGGAGAGATTCTCCTGAATATTTTAGTGGGTCCAGTGTAATCACAAGAGGGAGGTAAGAGGGTCAAAGTCAAAAACAAGGAGCTATATCCATGAGACTAGAGTTTAAAGTGATGTATCTTGAAAATGCCTTCATTTTCAAGGGGTAGTGAGTCAAGAAATGCAGGCAGCCTCTAGAAGCTAAAATAGGCAAGAAAGCAGCTTTTCCTTAGAAGCCTCTGGAAGAAATGCAGCGTTGCCAACACCTTGATTGTAGACTTCTGACCTCCAGAACTATAAAGGAATAACTCTGTGCTAATTTTAGCCCCTAAGTGTATGATAATTTGTTACAGCAGCAAAAGGAAACTAATACTCCTCCCCCGCCTCAGTCATCCGGAGCTGACACTAGCAAACCACGTTTCCCACATCTCCTTGCCATTTGCTTTCAGTTCTGCTCAGCAATGCGTGTGGCTGACTTGTGATGAGTGGGAGTGCCAAGGTGGTGCATGCTCCCTCCAGCCATCCCAAAGGAAGGGTTTGCTTAGATTATTTTACTTAGTTTGCTTTCTGCAGTTGAGGTAAATAGGCAAGATTGTATTTAAGACATTGCCAAATGAGAACATTGTTTGAAACAATTCCATAGACTATTCCTTCTTCAGTTTTATTTGCCCAGGTCTGGGGAGTGGTGGTCTTTGGAGTCACAGCACTGATCCCTGTAAATAGAATCTCAAAGTCTAACTCCTATCCTGGTGTAGTAGTTTGCTTGAGTCACCATAACACATACTGGAAAGACACTGGAGCCTGGAGGAAGACAGAAGCAAGGGTACTACTTCCCCTCTCCTACTCTGGACAATGCCCCAGCAGCTACGTTCTCTCTTCACCGGTCTCAGTTCCTGTCCTTATTACCCAAGATTGCAGGCTCTACAAACACCTTCACCTCCCTTTCTCCCATCAACCTCATCTTTGACTGGTTGTAGCTCTTCTAATAACACCTTTATTATGAATTTAGCATATTAAACTTCTACTATTAAGGTACCTGACAAGGGCTATGTTTTCTGGGCTGGGTCCTTTTAAGGCCTAGGGTATGTCTAAGCTCAACTTCTTCTTATTACCTGTACTAGTGTTACTTGTTCACGGCGGTTGAGACTGGTACTATATTTAAAATCTCCAACACCTTTAGATCCCCTGGCAGAGTAACATTAATGGCTTTGGGGGGACTGGCATCCTTTTCCCTTCTTCATGCCCAGCTTCTGTCAGCATAATGAATAGGATAATGCCTCACGATGGTAGTTAAGTTGCAATCTTATTCGTTTATGCAAATTGGTATAAATCAGGTGTGGAGCAGTCAGACTTTATTCATGATCTGGTGACCTAGAAAAATTAGAGTGACAATATCATGAGGAATTATTTTTTTTCAATCAGCCAAAATTTCACTGGCAAATCAGAAAACACATTTTTTGATATGTGAAATGAAAGCTTATTCTCATTTTTACTTAGTTTTCTTCCTGCAGTGGAGATAAACAGACAAGACTGTATTTTAGATATTGTTAAATGAGAACATCATTTGAAACAATTCCATAGACTATTCCTTCTTCAGTTTTATTTGCCCAGGTCTAGGGAGTGGTGGTCTTTGCAGTCATAGCATTGGCCCCTGTAAGTAGAATCTCAAGGTTTAACTCCTTTCCTGGTATATTAGTTTGCTAGGGCTGCCATAACAAAGTACCACAAATTGGGTGATACTTTGGGTACCACCACAAATTGGGCAGTTACACAACAGAAAACTATTCTCTCACCCTTCTAGAGGTTAGAAATTCAAAATCAAGGTGTCACCAGGGTTGGGTCTTTCAAGGTGTCACCACTGTTGGTGTCAGCAGTGCTATAAGGAAGAATCTATTCTATGCCTCTCCCCTATCTTTTTATTGTATGCTGGCCTTGGTGCTCCTTGGCTTATAGAGGCATCACCCCAATTTCTGTCTGCCTTGATCTTCACATGGTATTCTCCCTGTGTGCCTGCTTCCAAGGTTTCTCCAATCGTAAAGACAATAGGCATATTGGATTAAGACTCCACCCTAATGATTTCATTTTAACTTGATTGCCTCAATAAAGACCCTATCTCCAAATCAAGTCACATTCTGAGGTACTGGGGGATAGGTCTTCAAAATATGAATTTGACAGAAGGGATACAATTCAATCCATAGCATCTGATCTCCAAGGAAAGCCTTCTGGTATTTATATATAACTCAGGTAGACTGGGTTTATGTGCCTTCTACTTTTAATGTATCCACAGGTTTCTCTCGTGTCAGTGCCAAACACAAAATTCATTTGACCCAAAGGACTTTTTCCTCTATTTTTAATGTTCTTTTCACTGAGAATTGGAAGATTGGCTTTGGGAAACTTTTCCTCTTAATCCTAAAGATACTGAGACAGATACGAGGGCTATGTTTTCTGGGCTGGGTCCTTTTAAGGCCCAGGATATATCTAAGCTCAACTTCTTCTTCTAGATTCCATTTATTATTACTTGCAAATTAAGAATCACAATGAACAGATAATATCTATTTGTGTATTTCTATTAGTGAAGTCCTTTGAAATCAGAACAAAGGTAAAATATTTTCAGGCCATATGGCAGGAATAAGAAGAGGTGAAACACTGCAGACCCAGAAAGATGGCCAGTCATTACACACCCTTAATGCAGAACTAGAACCACTCTGCTGGATGTTCCTCTTCTTTTCCCTAAAACCCATGTTTAAACAAGGAATTAATTTATTAAGTTATTAAATAATGTGTTTTCCTACTTCATATTTATTGTTTAGTTTCATTCATTCCTTCTAAACTTTCTGAGGGGAAATTGATTTTACAATATGAAAAAAGAAAGAAGGAAAAGTAGAGTGGACATACTTTAAATCTTACAGATAATTTCTGATAGGCCTGGGACCAGACACAGAGTATGAGGCCTGGAGGAATGTCTGTATATTCTATGATTATATGTGATAGATATTGACATACAAAGGCCCACTCAGCAAACATATAGAACATATTCCTTTTCTCGCTTATATAAAAATAAAACAAAAATACAAAAGTGTTTTCTTACAAGATCAAAGTTGAAATTGCTTAGGTCACAGCTTCTAAAGAACAAATTCTTTGGGTTAGGGCAATCTAAACAAAACCAAGGCCGTTCTTCTCACGTTCATAAGCAAAAAGGGATCAACCATACAAAAAGAAAAGGCAACCAGCAACCGTGAGCCTCACTCATTAAAGGCATCATGTGTCATTTCCCATAACCTTTACAATTCCTACTCTTCTGAAAAGGTATATGCAGTATATATAAAATAAATGTATTGAGGGGAGTGTGTGATACTTGGATAAAGAGTGGTTATGCACTTAATTTGGGGAAATGCAGGATATTTAACGAGGAGGAAAACATTGCAGAAGAATGAATAGAGGTTCAGCATATTATTCCTCTGTAGACACCTTTTTAGCTGGACACTCAAATGCCAAGCGACCAGCTGCATAGCTCAGGCATGTGGACCTCACAACCCAGCCTCGTTAAACAAAGCAACATGATCCACGTCCACAAGAAGCCTCTCAGAGACTACTTCCCAGCTGACCACTGTCACTGAAGTGGTCATCTCCAGCTCCTCTTTCCAGTCCTAGTCTAGCAATCCTAAGCATCTTTAGAGCATCTGTTGTTTTTTTCTCTCACGCCTAACTCATCACCACTAGACTCATTTATCGTGTTAAAATACAGCAAGCACTTTTCATATATAAAGCCCCTTTGTTAAGACTAAAAACTGTAGCATGAAAAAGGGTGTCAGCAAAAATCAGAGAAACAAATACGCCTTTGAGAAGCTTCAATCTTCTGTGAACAACACACTAAAAACTCGTTGATTATAACCTTCAAATGGAAAACATTTTTATACCCTGTGTCTGGGGGAGGAAAGCGACTACCTAGTGGTCTTGTGATGGCAGTCTTTTCTCTGTTGGGTCTTCATTGCATATTTAGTCATTGCAAAGGATTAAACGTATCAAAGAGTTTGGCAAGAAATCTTTCCTTCCTTTTCCAATTTCCCACATATTTTACAAACTTTGGCCCTTGAACACAAAAGCTGTACAAGCCTATTACTGTAAACTCATTCTGCCTGAACATGAGGAGACAGAAGCAACTTTATATTCCAATCATAGCCTAAAATTGCAGTTTTTGAGATTTGGAACCAAGCTGAAAATTATAAGTCAGAACAAAAGATATTTCAGTCCCTCACACCTGGAAGAAAATTAACATTAATACTTGTAGCCTCCAACTCCATATGGACTAAACAGAGGTAAAAGCATGTAATTTCAGTTGCTTTCTTTACTCTCTCATTCCCCCAACCCCTCATATCCATCTCACAATCATACTGTTTATATAAGCACATTTTCGTTTTTAGAACCCTATCACATACTCACTTTGAAACTCAATAATGTATTTAGATTTGAGTGGGGTTTTTTGCTATTGAAAAAAACCAACAGTTATTGGTATATATGACAGTCATCATAATAATACAAGGCTTAAGACACACCTCCAGTGTCAAACTACCGAAATTCTAAGCGCAGTGCCATCACCACTTGCTATTAAGCTAAGATGTGTACAATTGCCTTTTTGTAAGTAGGGAAAAAATGATCTAATATTTACAATATCATATGGTTCCATTTAACTGAAGTCTCATCTAGCTGAAATAATAGGAATAATAATAGTTACTTTAATTAATGAGATAGTAAATGCAGAGGATTTTGGTTACATAATTACCTGTAACCAAAATTACAAGTGATAAGTATGGCAAGGCAGAGCTTCTCAAATTTTAACATGCCTAGGAATTACCTGGGGATCTTACTCAAATGAAAATGCTAATTCAGTGGTTCTAGGATGGGGCCCAAGATTCTGCATTTCTACCAAGTGCTCAGATGCTGCGGATGCTGCTGGTCTGAGACTACTCTTGAGTAGCAAGGTTATAGGATGTTTCCCTTCTCTGACAAGAATCGCCTGGGGGGCGGGGCAAAGATGGTGGACTAAAAGGAGCAGCTATCAGAGGCTTCCATCCAAAAGAATCACAAAACAGAGTGCACGCTGGGCGCGGTGGCTCACGCCTGTAATCCCAGCACTTTGAGAGGCCGAGGCGGGCGGAACACGAGGTCAAGAGATCGAGACTATCCTGGCCAACATGGTGAAACCCCGTCTCTACTAAAAATACAAAAAAATTAGCTGGGCACGGTGGCGACCGCCTGTAGTCCCAGCTACTTGGGCGGCTGAGGCAGGAGAATTGCTTGAACCCAGGAGGCAGAGGTTGCAGTGAACCAAGGTCACGCCACTGCACTCCAGCCTGGCACCTGGTGACGGAGTGAGACTCTGTCTCAAAAAAAAAAAAAAAAAAACAGAGTGCAAATCTTGCACCCGCAACTGAGGTATCTAGGTTCTGCCTTCAGAACTGACTAGGCGGCTGGTGTGACCCACAGAGAGGAAGGAAGAGCAGTGTGGTGCGGCAGCCCACCAACAGCCACACGGGGCTGGGAAGCCCCCACCCCCCAGCCAAGGGAGGTGGTGAGTGAGCCTGCTACCCAGCCTGGGAAAACGTGCTTTCTCCCAGAACTGTGCAACCCATGGATCGGAAGATCCTAGGATCTTCCATGAGCCCATGCTACCCGGGCATAGGGTCCCAACCATGGAGCCACGTAGATCCTCAACAGCCCCTCAGCAAGAATCTGCTTAAGCCTGCTGAGATCCAGAGGGGAGGAGCAGCAAGCACCACAGCTGCTGCTGCCTGCTGTCTAAGCCGTGCAGCTAACACTGGAACTGCCAGCTGCCTAACACACTAAGCTCCCAGGGCTGCGGAAGGGCAGCAGCCATGTCTATAGCTCCAGACCACACTTTTCCCCTGCTGGAGCCAGGGAGACTGGACGGCTTGGTCCCAAGAGGTGTCTGCCATAGCCCAACACACTGGCTGTGGCAGGCTGCAGCCAGAGTGTCTCTTCAGTCCTGACCCTGACCCACCCTCCTCACTGGGAGGGGCCACTTTGCAGGAACTCCAGCAACTCCAGCCAGGGGCTCAGGAACAAACTCTGATCTTTCTGGCCCTGAGCCCCCCTGGGGAGGAGTGGCCGCAGTCCCCACAGACCAGCAGACTTAGTCTTTCCTCCTGCTGCTTCTGAGGTATCCAGGCAGCCCAGATGAGTGGGTTTCCCCCCAGCAAAGAAAACCTTCTCCACCAAGGGACACCCAAAGTACTTCATTAAATGGGTCCTGTTCCCTGTGCCACCCAACTTGGAGACAACCTCCAACATGGGTTGGCAGACACCCTAAACAGGAGCATTCCTACTGGCATTAAGTCAGTGCCCCTCAAGGTCAAAGATCCCAGAGGAAGGTGCAGGCATTCATCATTGCTGTTCTCCAGCCTCCCTGAATGACATCTCTAGGTGCAGGAGCAAACCAAATGAACCCCGAGCAAACTGCAGCGGCTCTACAGAAGTGGGACCTAACCATTGAAAACAAACAAACAGAAAGCAACAGCAACAGCATCAACAAAATAGTTTCCACAAAAACCTCGTCCAAAGGTCAGCAGCCTCAAAGATCGAAACTAGACAAACTCATGAAGATGAGAAAGAATCCATTTAAAAAACGCTGAAAACCCAAAAGGCCAGAGTGCCTCTTCTCCTCCAAATCATTGCAATGCCTGCCTCTCCAGCAAGGGTACAGAACTGGACGGAGGATGAGATGGATGAATTGATAGAAGTAGGCTTCAGAAAATGGATAATAACAAACTCCACTGAGCTAAAGGAGCGAGTTCTAACCCAATACAAAGAAGCTAAGAACCTTGATAAAAGGTTACAGGAGCTGTTAACTAGAATAACCAGTTTAGAGAGGAACATAAGTGACCTGATGGAGCTGAAAAACGCAGCACGAGAACTTTGTGAACCATACACAAGTATCAACAGCCAAATCGACCAAGCAGAAGAAAGGATACAGAATTTGAAGGTGATCTTGTGGAAATAGGTATGCAGACAAGATTAGAGGAAAAAAGAATGAAAAGGAACAAACAAAACCTCCAAGATATATGGGACTATGTAAAAAGTCTGAACCTATGATTGTTTGGAGTACCTGAAAGAGAGGGAGAATGGGATCAAGTTAGAAAACACACTTCAGGATATTACCCAGGGGAACATCCCCAACCTAGAAAAACAGGCTAACATTCAAATTCGAGAAATACAGAGAACATTACTATGATACTCCACGAGAAGATCAACCCCAAGACACAAAATTATCAGATTCTCCAAGGTCAAAATGAAGAAAAAAATGTTAAGTGCAGCCACAAAGAAGGACCAGGTCACCTGCAGAGAGTGGATCTCTCTGCATAAACTCTACAAGCCAGAAGAAAGTGGGGACCAATATTCAACATTCTTAAAGAAAAGAATTTTTAACCCAGAATTTCATATCCAGTCAAAATGAGTTTTATAGGCAAAGGAGAAATAAAATCCTTTACAGACAAGCAAATGCTGAGGAATTTCATCACTACCAGGCATGCCTTGCAAGAGCTCCTGAAGGAAGCACTAAATATGGAAGAGAAAAACTAGTACCAGTCATTGCAAAAACACACAAAAATATAAAGACCAATGACGCCCTTGGTTATTTTGCACACCAGTTGATACATAGTTTCTTCATAGTGTCACAATAATAGTGGGAAACTTTAACGCTCCACTGTCAATATTAGACAGATCAACGAGACAGAAAATTAACAAGGATATTCAGGACTTGAACTCAGCTCTGGATCAAGTAAACCAGCAAGAAGTTCTTTAAAACTGATGAGAACAAAGAGACAACATACCAGAATTTCTGGGACACAGCTAAAGCAAGTGTTAAGAGGGAAATTTATAGCACTAAATTCCCACATCAGAAAGCTAGAAAGACCTCAAATCGACAACCTAATATCACAATTAAAAGAGCTAGAGAAGCAAAAGTAAGCAAATTCAAAAGCCAGCAGAAGGCAAGAAATAACTAAGTTCAGAGCAGCACTAAGGAGATAGAGACATGAAAAACCCTTCAAAAAAATCAATGAATCCAGGAGCTGGTTTTTGGGGGAAAAAATAGAAAGACCACTAGCTAAACAAATAAAAAAGAAAAGAGAAGAAGCAATAGACACATTAAAAAATGATAAAGGGGATATCGCCACAGATCCCATAGAAATACAAACTACCATCAGGAAATACTGTAAACACTTCTACTCAAATAAACTAGAAAATCTAGAACAAATGGATAAATTCCTGGACACATACACCCTCCCAAGACTAAACCAGGACTAAGTTGTATCCCTGAATAGACCAATGACAAGTTCTGAAATTGACGCAGTAATCAATAGTCTACCAACCAACAAAAGCCCAGACAAACAGATTCACAGCCGAATTCTACCAGAGGTACAAGGAGGAGCTGGTACCATTCCTTCTGAAACTATTCCAAGCAATTGAAAACGACCTCCCTGACCCAGTTTATGAGGCCAGCATCATCCTGATATCAAAACCTGGCAGAGACACAACAAAAAAAGAAAAATTCAGGTCAATATTCCTGATAACCATCAATGCAAAAATCCTCAATAAAATGCTAGTAAACCAAATCCAGTGGTACATCAGAAAGCTTCAGTCGGCTTCATCCCTTGGATGCAAGGCTAGTTCAACAAATATGCAAATCAACAAACATAATCCATCACATAAACAGAACCAATGACCAAAACCACATGATCATCTCAATAGATGCAGAAAAAGGCCTTCAATAAAATTCAACATCTGTTTATGTTAAAAACTCTTAATAACTAGGTTGATGGAACATATCTCAAAATAATGAGAGCCATTTAGGACAAACCCACAGCCAGTATACTGAATGGGCAAAAGCTGGAAGCATTTCCTTTGAAAACTGACACAAGACAAGGATGCCCTCTCTCAACACTCCTATTCAACATAGTATTGGAAGTTCTGGCCAGGGCAATCAGGCAAGAGGAAGAAATAAAAGGTATTTGAATTGGAAGAGAGCAGGCCAAATTATCTCTGTTTACAGATAACATAATTCTATATTTAGAAAGCCTCACCATCTCAGCCCAAAAACTCCTTAAATTGATAAGCAACCTCAGCAAAGTCTCAGGATACAAAATCAAAAATCAATGTATAGCAATGCTTATGATTTTATGTGCAAAAATCATAAGCATTGCTATACACCAATAATAGACAAGCAGAGAGCCAAATCATGAGCAAACACCCATTCACAATTGCTACAAAAAGAATAAAATACCTAGGAATACAGCTAACAAGGGACATGGAGGACCTCTTCAAGGAGAACTACAAACCACTGCTCAAGGAAATAAGATAGGACACAAATAGAAAAACATTCTATGCTCATCGATAGAAAGAATCAATATCATGAAAATGGCCATACTGCCCAAATTAATGTATAGATTTGATGCTATTCTTATCAAGCTACCACTGACATTCTTCACAGAGTTAGAAAAAAAAACTTTAAATTTCATATGGAACCAAAAAAGAACCCATATAGCCAAGATAACCCTAAGCAAAATGAACAAAGCTGGAGGCATCACGCTAACCTGACTTCAAACTGTACTACAGGCTACAGCAACCAAAACGGCAAAGTACTGGTACCAAAACAGACACATAGACCAATGGAACAGAACAGAGACCTCAGAATTAACACCACACATCTACAACCATCTGTTCTTTGGCAAATCTGATAAAAACAAGCAATGGGAAAAGGATTCCGTGTTTAATAAGTCGTACTGGGAAAACTGGCTAGCCATATGCAGAAAACTGAAACTGGACCCCTTCCTTACACCTTATACAAAAATTAACTCAAGATGGATTAAAGACTTAAATGTAAAACCCCAAACCATAAAAACCCTAGAAGAAAATCTAGGCAATACATTCAGGACATAGGCATAGGCAAAGATTTCATATCAAAAACATCAAAGGCAATTGCAACAAAAGCCAAAATTGACAAATGGAATCTAATTAAACTAAAGAGCTTCTGCACAGCAAAAGAAACTATCATCAGAGTGGACGGGCAATCTACAGAATGGGAGAAAATTTTTGCAATCTACCCATCTGACAAAGGTCTAATATCCAGAATCTACAAGGAACTTAAACAAATGTACAAGAAAAAATCAAACAACTCCATAAAATAATGGGCAAAGAATATGAACAGACGCTTCTCAAAAGAAGACATTTATGTGGCCAACAAACATAAGGAAAAAAGCTCAACATCACTGATCATTAGAGAAATGCAAATCAAAACCACATTGAGATATCACCTCATGCCAGTCAGAATGGCAATTATTAAAAAGTCAAGAAACAATAGATGCTGGTGAGGCTGTGGATAAATAGGAATGCTTTTACACTGTTGGTGAGAGTGTAAATTAGTTCAACCAATGTGGAAGACAGTGGGCGATTCCTCAAGGATCTAGAACTAGAAGTATTATTTGACCCAGCAATCACATTACTGGGTACATACCCAAAGGATTATAAATCATTCTACTGTAAAGACACATGCACATGTAGGTTTATTGCAGCACTGTTTATAATAGCAAAGACTTGGAAGCAAACCAAATGCCCATCAAAGATAGACTGGACCAAAAAATGGTACATATACTCCATGGAATAGTATGCAGCCATAAAAAGGAATAAGTTCATGTCTTTTGCAGGGACATGGATGAAGCTAGAAGCCATCATCCTCAGCAAACTAACACAAGAACAGAAAACCAAACACCACATGTCCTCACTCATAGTGGGAGTTGAACAACAAAAACACATGAACATAGGGAGAGAAACAACACATACCAGGGCCTGTTGGGGGTTGGGGGATGAGGTGACGAAACCTAGATGATGGGTCAATAGGTGCAGCAAACCACATATACCTATGAAACAAACTTGCACAATTTGTACATGTATCCCGAAACTTAAACTAAACTAAAATAAAATAAAATAGAATCACTCGGAGCATTTGTTAAAAATACTGCTTCCCAGGCCGCTTCTTTGGAGACTTTCAGTAGGTCTGGGACCAGGCCCAGGTTTTGTTGTTTTTAAACAAGCACCGGCAGGTGAGTATCATTACGAGGAAAGTATGAGAAGCAGTATTGTAAATAAGAGAGATGGAAACCAAATTCTATGTGAATTAAGAGGAGGAAGAAGTTATTTCCAGCAGAGAGGTCAGAGAAAGCTTCCCAAGAGAGACAAACCTTGAAAGATGGGTAGGATTTGACACTAGAAAGACATGGAGAGGAGCATTTCAGAGTGAAATAGAATGAGTAAAAACAGAGGATATTGTGGCACAGTGGGAGCCAATGTAAGTCATTCTGTTCATCTGGAGTATAGGATTCATGAAGCGGAAGATCTCAAATACCATATGAAGACATTTGGACTTTTTTTTTAAAAAACTTGAAAGATGTTGTCTGTTCCTAAGCAGAGAAGTGACATGATCAGAGCACCATGACTGTTCATGGATTAAAGCTGGGCCCAAATTGGGCAAAGAAGAATCTTTGTAGATTTGGAAGCAGCTCCTGTGGCTGAAGGAACTGAGGGCTTAATGTGGTGAACTCAGGATTGAGCTTTTCTTCGTCTCAGCTTCATCAAAGAGAAAATATTCATTAAATGTCAAGGTGTTCATGTGACAAGTGATTTTCTTAGGTAAAGAAAACCAGTAACCATGGGGGACTGGTTCTAGGCCCCATAGGTACCGAAGTCTAGGGATGCCCAAGTCCCTGATATAAAATGACACGGTATTTGCACCTAACCTATGCACATCCTATTGTACACTTTAAATCATCACTAGCTACTTATAATGCCTAATACAATGTCAATGCTGTGAAATAGTTGTTATCCTCTATTGTTTAGGGAATAATAAAAAGAAAAAAGTCTGTACATGTTCAGTACAGGTGCAATTTTTAAAAATATTTTCAATCTGCAGTTGGTTGAATCTATGATGGTGGAATCCATAGATTCCAAGAGCTGACTGTATTTGTTTTGTTAGTCATTTCAAAGAGAATCATCTGTGAACTGCTATGTGGAGCCCCACAGCAATGGAATGATGTAGAGTCCTTTGCAAAACACAAGAAAGATTAGTCTTCATCATCTTGGAGACTGAAGAAACTCAGATGGGGGCCAGACACGGTGGCTCACACCTGTAATCCCAGGACTTTGGAAGGCCGAGGAGGGCAGATCATCTGAGCTCAGGAATTCAAGACCAGCCTGGCCAACATGGAGAAACCTTGTCTCTACTAAAAATACAAAATTAGCCAGGCATGGTGGCGCACACTGTAATACCAGCTGCATGGGAGGCTGAGGCAAGAGAATTGCTTGAACATGGGAGGTGGAGGTTGCAGTGAGCCGAGATAGAGCCATTGCACTCCAGCCTGGGCAAAAAGAGTGAAACTACATCTCAAAACAAGAAAAAGAAATTCAGATGGTGTCCTGAGAATTCCTTGCAGCTCACTCAAACCTATTTTCTCGAAGATGTCTCATCTCTTCCTAAAACAGCATTTTTTGAAGTCCATCCCCTGAACACCAAAGTGATTGCTAACTTAAGGAGCCTGTCTTCAGAAAGCCATAGCCTTTCAACTCAAGGACATCCATAAAACACCCTCTCTTTTTTTTTTTAGAACAATGTATTATTAATGCATCAAATCATTTTACTCTTCTCCAAGGAGAGTAATCGGGTGGCTGAATGGATGGATGGATGGATGGATGGATGGATGGATGGATGGATGGATGGGTGGATGAGTAAGTACACGAATAAATACATGGATGGATGAATAAGATATTTACCCATCTCTCCAAGCTTATTAGAGAGCTAAGCTTTACACTCAGACTTCAAGCTCCAATCTTTCTGTCGTTCCTCCCACCATACTGGTGACCCTCCTAGCCAGCATTCCTGCCGCACTGGCACCCTTTCTCCAGAATTATTTCCACCTGAGGGCCACTGGACTTTCCCAGGCTCCTGCTAGGAAACTGCCTCTCTGCCCACTGGGATCTCCCGCTCTCCGAGGCATTTTCTCTCTAAGTGGTCATGTTTGGTCCAACACGTCTCAGAGCCAGTGTTGTTCTGGTAACAATGAGTGTTTTATTTCTCCTCGTTCATGGGATTAGATATGCAGCCAAGGCAGACTTCTCAAATACTGAAGTCATATCATCTCACGTGGCTTTAAACTTTTTTTTCCAATGGCAAATGAGATTCAAGAGCATTCTGAGAGGAGCTGGACTGGCCTGGATGATGCACGTTGATTCAGATTTGTGTGTACCCTGCAAGTCCAAGAAAATAAGAACAGGAAAACCCTGTTTCATACTCCAGGAACCCAAGAGAATTACACAGTATGTAGGAATGCACAATGAAAAAATGATGTGAGGAAGGCAACTGAAGGACAAACAAAGGTATTAATGACTTCTAAATCTGCAGTATTGAAGATGCCCTCCAAAAAAAATAAATTTTTTTTCAATGTAATTCATGTGCACTTAGACATTTTTGCCTCAGAAGTAGCAGGCACAAGCAGCCTCTGGAATCCCACGTGTTCCATGTGTACAGTACTTTTGTTGCAGCTGACAAGCATAAATTGTCCTGAAATAGTACTCACTCTGTGCTTTTATTCTCTTTAATGCAAGTAAACACAGTCCACTGCTACCAAGGATGCTTAAGGCATTCTCAGCACTACTGATAACTTATTGCAGGACATTTAACTTCATTTCTCTGTTAATCCCTCTATAAAAAGGAAACAATACCAACTCATATAATAGAAAATAACAGCTGCTATTTGTTAAGTACCAACTCTGCATGGGGCCCTTCGTGCTGTACCAGTACCAGTATCCCTACATCAACCTGCCAGCATAGTTTTCTCATTGCACCCACTCTACAGATGAAAAAACTAAAACTCAGAGGCCAGATTGAACGTCCAAAGTCACACAGTGCATTAGGCCGTTCTCGTATTGCTATTTAAAAAAATACCTGAAACTGGGTAATTTATAAGGAAAAGAGCTGTAATTGGCTCATGGTTCTGCAAGCTGTACAAGCATGGCACCGACATCACTGGGCTTCTGGGGAGGCCTCAGGGAGCTTTTACTCATGGCAGAAGGCAAAGCAGGAGCAGGCACATCACATGGCGAAAGCAGGAGAGAGGAGAGCAAAAGAGAGAAGGAGGAGAGAGAGAAGTGAGAGAGAGGGAGGGCTTGTGGGAGGGAGAGATCCTGGGCAGAAACTCCCAGTAGGTTGGCAGAGAAGTACATGGGGTGACAGCCCACCACACACACTTCACTAATTACTCCTCGTCAGTTATCTCCAGCCTCCCTCCTGCAATCTCACTTTTCCGAACTCACTGTAATAAACCATGACACCTTCTCTTAGCTTTCCCAACTGGTACAACACTTACATAAGTGTTTTTTGTAGCCACCAGACATGTTTTGAACTTCTAAGGGGAATTTTGGTAGGTAGAAGGTGGGGCTTGACCACTGCCTCCATCACGGCTGAATATGAAAAGGGAAAGCACTCACCAGATGACGATAATGTAGAATTTGAGAAGAGTATTCACATCCTCCCAAAAATTTATACCCTAAGCACTATCACAAAGCCAGTTTTATGATTTTTTCAGGCACCCTAGTCTACTCCACTAGGAAAAATAAGTATATAGCAATTTCACTTAATCACTTTTAGACAGGTTTTATCCCACCAACTTAATAAAATCACAAGGCTTTGTTCACAGGCATAACTTGCAGGAAAGATGCTAATATATTTAATTCTTGATCAAATGTTAACCCCAAAGTTTGGGGAAGCTGGCCTCAGGGCTGGAGGGCAAGATGGATCACATTTGTTTAACTGCATGTTTGGGTTAACCAAAAGCCAGCTAATCAGAGCCACATGGTATTTAAGTGAACTTCTTTGTGTCTATAAAATAGATTCCTGTGAACTAAGTAAGACTTGTTTAACCAAATGTGCTATTCTCATTAGCTCACTGCTCTTAATGTTTGCTCATAAAAGCTGATTTTGGGCCGGGCAAAGTGGCTCATGCCTGTAATCCCAGCACTTTGGGAGGCCGAGACAGGTGGATCACAAGGTCAGGAGTTCAAGACCAGCCTGGCCAAGATGGTGAAACACCGCATCTATCTACTAAAAATACAAAAATTAGCTGGGCCTGGCGGCGGGTGCCAGTAATCCAAGCTACTTGGGAGGCTGAGGCAGAGAATCACTTGAACCTGGGAGACAGAATTGCAGTTAGCCAGAATCTTGCCACTGCACTCCAGCCTAGGCAACAGAGCAAGTCTGTCTCAAAAAAAAAAAAAAAAAAAGCTGATTTTGGTCACACCAGTGGTCATTTAGGGTAAGGTCCATATCATAACAAAGCTCATAATGACCACATAGCAGACATATGAAAGAGACACTTCTGCATCAAGACCAGGGTCAAAAATTGAGTGCTGGAGTCCTGTTGCTTTCCATGACGCCTTTACCTAACCTCAGGAGCTGCACCAGTAAACTAAAGTTATGATTTTTGATAGGTTAGGAGTTGAGAAAGAAATAAAATACAACCTAATTACATGATTTCCATCTGGCGTTAGAATAATCCTAGAAGCAAGAAAAAGAAATACAAGTGGAGTCAAATGGACAACTGCCTTTGATCTTTTTGTCTTCTTTTGCCCATGGTATATCTCTTTTGCAGCTTTCTTCATGATGGAAGAATATCCTTCCTCCTTTCTCTCCTTCTTTCCTTCCTTCCTTCCTTTCCTATCCACTATGTGTTCAAGAAGTTTTCTAACTGTTGAAGGAAGGGGAAAGCAAGGTGAGGGAAGGAAATACAACCTTGAAATTAAGCTCTGGGAAACAAAATAAGCAGCCCACACATGACTCATGTGGAGATTTCTGACTTCAGTTTGCATGTCTAGAGAGAGCTGTGGGTTTAATCCCACCCAGAAGCCATAGATCAAGGAGAGACTTTCTCTTTCCTCCAACCCTCCTACCTCATTCCTGAGCTAATTGAGACCATGCCTTCCCCTCAAGACACTAACTAGTTAGATGTGAACTCTCAAATGGTTATGATTCATCTGATATAGTTACTAGCATTCCCACATTGCCCTTATTTTTCATGATAACCCCAATATGGAATAGTACTCATAGAAACTCAACCACTGCATGGAGAGCCCCAGTGGAGAGAAGGTTAGAAAGCCTGCAGAGCTGCAGCAACTGGGAGCTGCCCCACGTGAAAGGAAGCAGCACACTGTGCTCCCCAGGAGATGGTAGCTGATTACTACTCAAAGGCGGGGCAGACAATTTGGCTTTTGTTCCTGTGGGTTTATTCATGGTTCTGATGTAACTGGCAGCATTTTTATGAGTCAAAAAAAAAAGCCTGATGGCTGGAGATGAACTAGTCTTTGAGTCACAAAAAACTTCCTGATGTGTTTGTTCAACTGTGATTCTAAAACAGCTTTGTCTCACCTGAAATAGGGACTTAGTACCTTCAAACACTACAGTTAAGAAGACTAAGATATTGAGATCTTAAACTGCCCACTAATTAGACCTCACTAACCCACGTGACTTGCCCTGGGAGCAATAGTGGGAGTAGCAGTCGATGCACATAACAATATAGCCAGCACAGAAAAAAGCAATAGTGTTGCTTTCTCTCCTTTCACACTGACACCTTGTCACCTCACATCTGGTACCTCAAGACATGCAGCAGTTGACAAATCAACCTTAAGCACTGCTTCCACCATATCATCTCCCTGCTCAAGAAACTAAATTCCCACTTGCTGAAGTAAATCTAAACTCCATTATCAAGCTATTTAAGGCCCTCCCTAATTCAATTCTCCAACATGCCTCCCCAGCTTTATCTTCTATTAACTTCTAATATTAATTCACTGTGTGGTCCCCCTTCATCTCTCCCCTACTGTATATCACACACATTTCTGTGCTCAGTTCTACCATTGTCACTCTCCTTCTACTGCTCTGTACATGAAGAATGACCTTCATCAAATCTATCCATGGAAGTCCTACTCAGCATTAAAGTCCCACCAACCAAAAACTTCATCCCACACTGAAGATGCCTTCCTCTGAATTCCTACATAATTTATCATCTGTCCCAAGTAAGTTACAATTTAATTATTTTGGCAGATATTATAAATTTTCTGACAGTTTCTATCATTCTCTTCTTTCTTTAAGTAATATAATCTTTTTCTTATTAGCTAAGCACATGGCTGCCAGCTAAGGACTGTATTTCCTAGCTTCTATATGAGAATATAACCTAAATTTTGCCACAAATGTGAGCAGAGATTAATTATACAATTTCTTCACATTCTACAAAATCAAAGACAGTCTGTAAAAAATTTTGGAAATTTAATTCTAGTTAATTGATGGAACAAGTAGAGATAAAATCAATAAAGACATAAGAACAGTTTTTTAAAAAGCTATAAGCCAATTTGACCTATTTGGTATTTATAAAACATTAGACCCAATAGGAGCCAAAGACATATTCAATTTGTATGCTTATGACATATTTAGCAAGATAGAACACTTATAGTTTGGCTATAAAACAAGTTTTAACAAATTTAAAAGACTGACATATAGAATATATTCTCTGACCACAAGAGAATTAATGAAGAAATTAATAAAAATATCTGGAAAAATCTACAAGTATTTGGAAATTAACCAATATACGTCAAAATAATTCATGAATAAATCAAAAGTCAATTGATTGGATTGAAGGAAGCAAAGTATTGTTCCTGGGTATGTCTGTGAAGGTATTGCCAAAGGACATCAACATTTGAGTCAGTGTACTGGGAAAGGCAGACCCACCCTCCATCTGGGTGGGCACCATCTAATCAGCTGCCAGTGCAGCTAGAATATAAAGCAGGCAGAAGAACATGGAAAGATTAGTCTGGTTTAGTCTTCCAGCCTACATCTTTCTCCCATGGTGGATGCTTCCTTCTCTTGAACATTGGACTCCAAGTTCTTCAGCTTTGGGACTCAGACTGTCTTCATTGCTCCTCAGCTTGTAGACGGCCTATTGTGGGACCTCGCCCTGTGATCATGTGAGTCAGAACTCCTTAATAAACTCCCCTTTATACATACATCTATCTATCCTATTAGTTCTGTCCCTCTAGAGAACCCTGACTAATACAGAGAGATTAGAAATTATATTGAACTAAATAAAATAAAATTCAATATATCAAAGTTTATAAGACACAGCTAAAGTGATGCTTAGGGGAAAATTTATACTTTTAAATGAATATATTAGAGAACTAGAAATTGTAAAAAAACTATGGCTTGTCACTCTAAAAGGATAGAAAAGGAAGAGCAGATAAACCCAAATTAAGCAAAAAGAAAGAATAATAAAAAGCAGAAATAAATGCATCATACAACTTGCAAACAGTGAATAAAATCAAAAGCTTGCCCTTGGAAAATGTCAATACATTTTATAAACTTTAGCTACAGTGATACAAGATTTTAAAAGAGAAAGAGGAACATAAATTACCAATATTAAAAATGAGAGACACGACCACAGATACTACAAATACTAAAAGGGAATATTATGTGCAATTTTATAATAATAAATTTAACAACTTGGATGAAATGATTTAATTTCTCAAAAGAAATAACTACCAAAACAGTCACAAGAAGAATATATACATAGCCCTATTCGCTATTTAAAAATAAATTTATATTAAAATGTTTAACTCTCCGTAAAGAAAATTTTAGGCCCAGATTGCTTCACGGGTAAAATTTTATAAAATATTTAAGGAACAAATAATACTAGCTTTCAAAAATGCTTTAGGAAATGTGCCACAATTTACTTTATGAGGACAGCATAACTCCAATACCAAAAAGACATTGCAAGAAAAGAAAACTATAGAAAAATATCCCATAAGCATATACACAAAAATTTTTTTATAAAAATGTTAGTAAATTGAATACCATAATATATAAAATGGATGCTATATCATGACCAGGGGCTGGGTTGTATATCCCAGGAATATAATATGGTTTAACATTTGAATATCAATCATTGTAATTCACAGCATTAAACAGAATAAAAAACAAAATCCATATAATTATCTTAATAGTGGCTAAAAGGAGTTTTAAAATTCAACAACCATTTGTGATAAACACTCTCAGCAAACTAGGAGTTCTTCAACTTTATAAACTGAATCTATACAAGACCTATAGCTAACATCACACAAAGAATGAAAGACAATGCTTTCTCCTAGGATTGGGAAGAAGCAAGGAGAATGCTTTAATCTCTTCTACGCAACATTTCACTGGATGTTCTAACCATTGTAATAAAGCAAGAAAAATAAATAGAAGACATATAGGTTCAAAAGGAAGAAGTAAACTATCTTTATATTTCACAAATGACTTAATTACATATACAGAAAACTCTTAAAATGATATTTTAAGAGCTATTCGAATTAATAAATATAGTAAGGTCACAAAATGCAAAGTATATACACAATTATCACCTTTCTATAGGTGAGCAAAAAACCATTGAAAACGTATATAACAATGCATTTAAAATAACAGTAAAACATGAAGTACATAGAGCAAAACTTAACAAAGATGTGTACATTGAAAACTGCAAAACATTGCTGAGGAAAATTGAACATTTTACTAAGTACATGTTCATGGAACAAAAGACATACTATTGTTAAGATGTCAGTTGTCTGCCAATTGATCTGTATATTTAACCAAATCAAAATAAAAATTCTAGCAGCATTTTTTTGTGTGTGAAAATTGACAAGCTGATACTAAAAATCATATGAGAATACAGAGGATCTAGAGAATCCAAAACAATTTTGATAAAGAACAAAATTTTAGACATTTACTACCTGTTTCAAGAATGATTATAATGCTACAGTATTCAAGATAGTGTGGTATTGGCATAAAGGTGGGCATATAGACCATTGGAACAGACATAGACCAATGCATATGTGGAAAATTTATTTTAAAAAGGAGCCAAGATAATTCAATGGGGGAAAAGATCATCTTTTCAAAAATTGTTCTAGAACAATTGGATATCTACATAGGGAAAGAAATGCTCTGTAACCCTTATCTCTCAACATACGTAAAAATTAACTCAAAATGGATCACAGACCTAAATATTAAAGCTAAAATCATGATGTTTTTAGAATAAAACATAAAAGAGTATCTTTTGACACTTTGAGCTTTGCAAAGATTTCTTAGGTCATATAAAGCATGAATCAGAATATTAAAAAAAAATTATTCTCAATAATAATGACAACCTACTTTTTCTAATAGTCAAAAAATTTTAACAAATATTTTATGAAAAACTACAATAGCTTATAATCACATGTAATGATGCTTAACATTATTAGTTATCTGGGTAATTAATGCAAATTAAAACTACAATGGATAGGAACTTAGGGATATGGGGACAAAAAAAGAAACTACGATGGTTATCACTACACTGTTACCAGAAGAGCTAAACACATTGATAATAAGTAATGTTGGTGAGGCTGTAAAGCAACTAGAATTTTTATACATTGCTGATGAGACTATCAATTGTTATATCCACTTTCAAAAATAGTTTAGTAGTCTCCTGAAGTTATCAAGACAAACTTACCATGTGATCTAGCAATTTCATTCCTAAGTATTCACCAAGAGAAATGAAAACATCTGTACACTAAAATACTCGTACACATCTGTTTGTGACAGCTGTGTTCATAAAGGCCCAAAACTGGAAACAATGTCCATCAGTAGACAAATGTATAAACAAATTGTAGTAAATTTGTGACATGGAATGCTACACAGCAACAAAAAAGGATGAACTGCTGATACACATAACAAAATACACAAATCTCAAAACAATGCACAGGGCGAAAGAAACAAGATACAATGGAGGATGGCACAGGCTACATTGTAGAGTTAGCACTGGCATAAAACTTGTGTGTCTGTTTAAATTTACAGCTTAGGCACCTGACTTACATCACCCAGCCTGAAAGCACTTGCCATATAATTCCATTTATGTGAAATTCTAGAAAAGGCAAAAATCATCTGTAGTGATAGATATCAAATCAGTAGCCAACTTAAGCCAAGAATAGATGGCATTTACTGCAAAGGGCATGAGAGAATGTGTAGGGATGATGGAAATATCATTATCTTGATTGGGGTGGTAGTTCAATGAGTATAAGCAATCTGCCAAAACCCATTCAATTACACACTTAAAATAGGTGTATTTTATTTTCTGTGAAAAAAGAAAAGGCTCATGCTCTACTTTTACCCCTCTTCTGCCTACCTGTATGGGCTGAAATGTGAATGAGTGTGGTATAAGCCAGCTTCAACCATAACAGAGCAACAGGGTAAAGGAACCTGGATCCCAGGAGCCTAGCTTCCCCCAAGTGTGGGACCGTTTATTCCTGGAGAGAAACAAGCTCCAATCTTGTTTGAGTCATTGCATTTTTGAATCACTACATAACACAGCTTAGCCTTATCCCCAACTAACATAATTACATGTAATTGAGTATCAGTTACTTTCATGTGTATAAGCCTTATCTATTCCAAATACACTAAAAATTCTTCATAAGGCAAGCCTGGAGAAAAATAAGCTTTAGTCCCCAAATCACTTAGAAGATACAGGCTCATTAGTGACAGCCATTCCCCACACTTCTCTCTATCACCCAGATATCTCAAGTGACTGAAGCCCTGCAGCGGTGGTCACTGCATTCTGGCTGGCTGATTAGTGCCTTCTTTGTCCCAGGAATACACAACAATTAAGCAAACATAACTGGAGTCATTTCACGGTCTCCTGCAAAAAGAAAAAGAATTTAAAGAACTAAGAGTATATAGAGTCAAGAACACAATAAGACCATGATGAATTCTCAAAAAAAAAAAAAAGGCTAATAACATAATATTGAAAAGGTAATGGAGTCCATATGACACCAAAATAATCAGTTCAAGAGAAAAATGCAACTGTTTAAATTATTAAAACACTGCCCATTATCAAAACACTATCACACACACACACACACACACACCACACACTGATTAAAGCTTTAAACTTTCAATTTATTCTGTTGTTACGACATAAACAATACACCCCTATGACATTCTTCCCATTAACCTCTTAGAACCTAAATTCACATCTACTTTAGAAGATTGGAAGAAGGATGATAGATGTTTTTCCAAGCAGCAGGTGGTAGTAGTAGTTTTAGTGTCCCTTACTCCTCTGAAAAAGTCAGTGAAGTGAAAGAAGGGGAGAGGGTGCAAGTTAGTATCATAAACTGATGAATGGCTCCTTCTTTTTTCATTGAGCACCTACTATGTGCAAAGCCTCATCCAAAATTCTAAACAAACGAAGATCATTTGGTGGGCCAAAGCCTCTGTTTATAAATAGTAGCCCTGTGACCAACTTTTATAGGACAAGAAGCTCTTTGCTAAGTTTGTTACTTTTTAAAAGACTGGCAAAATGGCATTCTAGGGCTCAGGCATGCATATTTTTCTCAGAAGATGCTGATCTAAATCTTTTTGTGGCATCTGCCATCACTTCGAGAGTTGGACGTTTTTCTGTATAACTCACTAAATGAGTAAAGGAATAGAATAAGCTGAAAAGTCATGAAATCCAACAGGACATTTGGATTCAATACAGAAAATTATTCAATGTTCTTTTACTAGAAACTTTTTCACTAGCGTATTCATTTAACAGAATTTACTATAGAATGCAGAAAGTTTCCTTTTTTTACCTCATCACATTTTGTTTTAAAAAATTAGATTACTGAGCAGGAGATATTTAAAATGTTTAACTTATTAAAAGTGAAAATAAATCCCTTCCTCCCTCCCTCCCTTCCTTCCTTCCTTTCCTCTCTTTCTCTCCCTGTTTCCTTTTTCTTGCTGATTTTATGCAAAGGGCTAGCATTCTCATCCCTCTTTTTTCAGGTTTAATCCTTATTTTAATAAAGTTTTCAAGCAAAAAGTAAAAAAAAAAAAAAAGTGAAAATAAAGCACAAATCCACTGATAGAATACACTCATTTCTATTCCTTCCTTGTATATAAATATCTATATTACCCATTACTAGCTAACTTTGAATGAACAAAACTGAAACATACAATCTTTCCGTTCTTAAGAGTCTCTTGTCTCTGGTCTCATTTCTTTATCTTATCTCTGAGAACATAGAAGAAAAAAAAAAACTAAACACCTGCACTGTATTAAATCACAGATGTTGAGAAAAACCTTTGATGTCTTAGAAACATTCTAAGTTTACTTACAGGAGTAGTTTTTTGGAATGCAGTTCAATTATTTTTAAAAACACAAAATAATGAACGTAATTGCTAAGTAACCACTGGCAAGGTTTCACTTCTGTGTCACTTTAGGAGACAGAAGGACACATACATCTCCACCTTCTTTTTAGACTTTCTTCTCAGATTGGTTACAGTTATGGTACTGACCAGGTACAAAACTCCTGGCAAAGAGATTTCTTTGATGTCATAAATCAATAACTCCTCTGGAGTCCTATAGGAAAGAGCCCCTTACCATCGGCACTGCTCCTTATCTATTCCCTCCCGTGCCACTTTGGGGTGGCACATACGCTCCTTCCTGAGCAGGAGCAGCTAAAGAGGGATCTTCTGCTCCCCCGCCCCCCTTTCATTATCTGCTTACCCCTTCACATGCTACTCCTTGCCTCCAACTCCAGTGGAGCAGAAATTGTTCATTTGATCATCTGAGTCCAGCACTTAAGATCAGCTTGCCACAGAGAGTGATGGTGCCCTGAAAGCAGGAACCCTGGCATGTTCTTCCAGCTTCCATACAGCAAGCCAGCCAAGGCCAGTCTCCAGGGCTCGCCTCCTTCCCTCACAGCCACAACCAAGCAGCTCACTCACTCACTCTCGCTCTCTCTTTGCATCTCTCTCCACATCCATCACTCCTCTCTTCCATTTCCTCTGCCCATGACCATGAGGCTTTTAGATTGAAGAGCAATAAAATAGGAAACCCACTTTGCCCTGGAGCCTAAGTAATTTTCCAGTGCAACTTTTATACAATGAGATTTTTGAATGCTTATCAAATATTTAAAAAGTCATATCTCATTTCCTATTCGGCTATTGTTTTCCACTGTGTGCTCCCTCCTCAGAAATAGAAGAAAGTGTGATTGTGAGGATTCCCAGACACTGCCCTGAACACCTGTGATCAGGACCAACTTGCCTCCTTACAGTCCTGCGTTGAGCAAACTACAATGTGATCCTCAAAACAATCCCATATGTTTATTTTCACAATACTCTATAACTCTCAGTTTTCACACGTACTATCTCATTGAAGTCTCCTGCAACCTGTGAGGTTGGTACAGCAGAGAATATCAACTATAATAACAATATTAAGGCTAAGAAGAATCAATTGGCTCACACTGTGAGTCTACACAGAGCAGGACCTAAAGCTGAGATCTAACTCGTGGGTCAGGACATTTCCCTCCAGGTATGACCACAGGCTCTCAGGGTTCGCTTGCTTCTAAGAGAGAAGTGGAACTGTACTCAGAAAGCGTGTACCAGTGGGGATTTTGTGAACATTTGGACGTAGGAGACATGTGCAAGCATGTATCTGTGTGGACGCTAACGTTGGCAAAGGACCGAAACAAAAGAGATTCATACCATTATTTGACCTAGCATCATTTTAATTGGTCTTACTATTTTTGCAAATTACTTTCAGGACTAAACTTATCTATTTTTCTGCTTCCTGGAAATTTGCACAATAGCGAGAGTCCTCTTAACCTCTTTGTCTTGACCATTCTTAGTTTAGCACAGGGAATCCTAACAGGTTTCCCCACCTAGAGGAAATAATCACAGATACTATACTGTCATATATAGTCAGATGATTTCACATCCTTCTTTACTTCCACAGAAGAAGCAGCATGCTTCTAAAACAAAGAAGTTTCGTTACTAACAGTATCAAAGTTTACTTGTTGCATTTTTTCTTCTCTAGCAGTTTTAATCTACCAAATATTTCTTTTAAACTAAAACCGCACAATTGAAAGTAGAACACACCCCAAACAAGTAAAAAAAAGTAGAAGATAAAAGCGAGGTCATCAGGTGTCTCAATCAGTGTCAATAGAAAAGCCAGCCCTGGATGGCTGGCCTGCAGATCTTTCCTCACGTTTCATTACAAAAGCAAATCCCTACTGGCAGGAGGATTGCAAGGTCAGAAGATCGAGACCATCCTGGCTAACATGGTGAAACCTCATCTCTACTAAAAATACAAAAAATTAGCCAGGCATGGTGCGTGCCTGTAGTCCCAGCTACTCAGGAGGCTGAGGCAGGAGAATCACTTGAACCCAGAAGGTGGAGATTGCAATGAGCCAAGATTGTACCACTGCACTCCAGCCTGGGCAACAAAGCAAGACTCCATCTCAAAAAAAAAAAAAAAAAAACCAGACTTAGTAGATAATGGAGCTTCAACCAGCTGGGATGAAATCAAATCAGTCTTCCAGTTTACTTCCATAGGGAGACTTTGTTTGCCAAGTTCTGGGTTACAGATGGGGCTGAGGGTCTCTAAAGTGAGCAGACCGAGGTAAGTATTGATGGACTCTTTTGTCCTGGAACAACCGTCAGACACTGCTCTAATGCAGAGGGTATGTGTTCCATTGGTTCATGGTTGTCATTTGACTAAGGCATCTAACCAAATTTGCATATCCTGGAGTCTTAAGAAGTGTTTTCATCAAACATCTGAAATTGGTGTTTATAGTCAAAGTTGTACCATGAATTCCACTGTGTTTTCATTAATTGTATGTATTAAGGCATCTTTTCATCAGTTGCAAAGTTTAGTTGCTTACAGGATGAAAAGGAGCCTCTAAATCCTGAGACCTTTGCCAAGTAGCGTAAGCTCAAGGTAAACTGATTCCTCCATCTGTTAAATGGTGGGGGACATTACCCTGCTTGGTTTGGGTTCTGAGGCTTAACCAATTCATCTGTTGATTTTTCTCCATGAAATCCTCATGGAGTATTAATTACATGCGAGCCACTATTGGAGGAAATGGAGGGGTGGTGCCAGGGGTAGGATATAGCAGTGAACAGACAGACAAATATTCCCACCTTATGGACTTACATTCAGGTGGGGGAGGTGGCGAGAGGGGAGAAGATCCGACAGTGAGCAAACAAACAAGAAAGTATGTCAAAATGTAAAAGGTGCTGTGGAAAAACTAACGTCTGAAAGGAAGATCAGGAGTATGTGGGTGATAGTAGGTTTCTGTTTTAAATGGAGAGATTAGGGGAGTCCTCAATGAAAAGATGGCAAAAATAAAAAAGTTGAAAATACTGTATTGTTGGTATCTTCCCAAAGTCTGGCAAATACTCAAGTGAAGAAAGTACATTTAGGAGGATGAGGCAGTCTCCTCTTCATTCTGATCCCCCTGTTCTAACCCTCTTCTAAAATGAAGTCATAATGTACTATCTGAATGTCTGTAAGTGGGTACTTCATATTACGCAACATTAATCTAAATGTTATTCTAGGAGCTTATTAGCTTTTCATTAGGGGAGTAGTGACAGGCATCATCATTTGAAGAAAGATCACAGAACTGGAATTCGGGGCTTTGAGTGTCTAATCTCAATTCTGCCGTAAATATTGGTGTCATTAAGGCCAACCATTGTTTTGTTTGTTTGGTTGTCTGGTTGGTTGGTTGGTTGTCTAGTTGGTTGGTTTTAATGGATCTCTAAACATTTGGGAAATAACGCATGTGATATAAATACCACAAATTAAATTAGAAAGGAAAAGGAAACTTTTCAGTACTGCTTCTAATGAAAAAAAGGTAAAAGAAACTCTTAAAAGATATTTGGAGAATAAGAGTGATGCAATTTGTTAAATGAGAGAAGAGCGGCAAATGCAAACATTCAGAAAGAGGGCACACTGGGTCAGAGGATGAGGAATGGGTAAAGACGAAAAAGAAAAGTCGTTTCCTTGACTGGAACCAAAATACTGAAGAGGTTAACAGCACACAATGAAAGAAAGAATGTAAACCAGAGCCCACTGAAGGATCAATTTGAAGATGTGAGAACTTCATGTCTGATCTAAAACTTCAAAGGAAAAGGAGACTCTGTTCCTCCAATTATGTAAGAAAAATAATGCCATTTAAACAACAATCAAGAATGGGAATTTGAAAAGTAAATTCAGAGAGTGAAAGCAAAGACTTTCAGAGTTAAAGATAACACCAAGAAGACAAAAAGATAACATCAAAATAAATTCTAAGAATGGTCTATTATGATAGCCTGTATTTTCCAACATTTCTAGAATTGGTGTTTAGTATTTTTATATTCAGAAAGGGAATGTAATTCAATGTAAAGATAGTCTTAACAAAAGACTAGGATGCCAGAAAGCAAACAGAAAGCTAACACTAAGAATTCAAATTAAATCACTGCCCCAGATTTGTTGTTTGCTGACAGTCTATTACAGACTTTTTACATAAAGAAAAACTGTGGCTTTGGAAAACATTTTAGAAAACATCCAGCTTCCTCTTCAGTTATTAGAGAAGTTTCTGAAGTGCAGAGAACTTGTGCCATCACAAGGGGCAGTTGGCAATAGAGAAGGCAACACAAGAAGAAAATCAGGACGAGTATCGGAACTAGAACCAAAAGAGGGCTCTTACCCTAACCATTCTAGCAAGAAGGATTTCATGAATGTTCTAGTTAGAAGAGATTGGTGGTTTATACCAAAATGACCTTTTATATCAGTGGTTTTTAAAATTTGAGCTAGAGAACTCTTCCAACCAAACCTCATTTACAGGCCCAGTATAAACAGACAAAAGAGGGTCTAATCTACTATGGAAAAGAGCCATGAAGTCCACCTTTTCAGGTCTCCCTCAGCCCATAAAGCCCCTTCGTGGAATCCTAGGCTCAGGGGAACATGGTGGTACCTGGTGTGAAAACCATTGGCTTTAAATCATACCCATATATTAGGATTTAAATTTGCTATACAGAGAGATTAAATGTACATATAAAAATATATATACTGTATTTACATAAATACATGTATAAATATATTGTATTAGTCCATTTTGCATTGCTATAAAGGAATACCTGAAACTAGGTAATTTATAAAGAAAAGACGTTTATTTGGTGAACTGTTCTGCAGGCTATACAGAAAACATAGTGCCAGCATCTGCTTCTCATGAGGCCTCAGGAAGCATCCACTCATGTAAGGTGAAGGAGAAGCAGGTGTGTCACATGGTAAGAGAGGGAGCAAGAGTGGAGGGGAGAGGAGGTTCCAGGCTCTTTTGAAACAACCAGCTCTTGTGTGAACTAATAAAACAAGAACTGTTATTACCACAGAGAAGTCACCAAGCCTTTCATGAGTGATCTGCCTTCATGACCCAAACACCTCCCACGTGGCCCCACCTCCAACACTGGGGATCATATTTCAACATGAAATTTGTAGGGAACAAATATCCAAATCATATCATATATCTCTTTAATGCATAAAACGAATTTACAAAGTTTTCAATAAAGCTGCTGTCTCTCTGAGGTCCAGAGTTTATTGAGGACTATCTGAATCTGGGCCAGAGCCTCCACCTTTGGAGTCATTGTCCTGATGGGTACACCAGGCTTAGGGTCACACAAAGCTGCTGCCTAACACAGCCCAGCTCTATATGGGTCAATGACATAACACCCGTCTTCTATTTAAAGGCATTCCTTGGAAAGCATATTCAGGAATAGTCTATAAAATCCAATGACCAGGTTATCTGAAAGTCTGAGTACAGCTTTGGTAAAGTAGATAGCTTTGGTAAAAGAAGCAGAAGTAGGACTAAAAAAGGACAAAGTAATTCTAAAACTAGAGCACAGTCTTTTGCCTAAGTACAATGTACATTAATCTTTTATGGTTCTCTGGATTGTTTGTTTTGTTTTTTCATCTATCTGATTTGCTCTTGCTTTTTTTTTTCTTCCTAGATATTTGCCATTTAGACATCTTTATCAAACTATCCACAATGACATCTACATATGTGGTTTTCTCTGGGTCGCTGGAGTACACAGCCCACTGACATGTACAGTACAGAGATCCACTGAGGTTACTATGAGGTTGGGAGCAGAGGGTGAGATATGAGCTGCAATAGACTCTAAAATAAATAAGCTCCAAGGTTCTACCTTAACTCAACAGTAATAAATGCTAATGGAAATGAAATCACAGCTAGGTATCCATTTTATTTGACATTTTGTATGGGCTAAGGAAAATGAGAAGAGCAGACAAGTCAGAAAAATAATGAGCTAGTTAGTGGTGCTTTATGGATCAATTCCTAGAACAAACGGAAAGGTTCACTCTACACATTCATCCATTTAGACTCATAAATAAAAACTGAGTGAGAAGCAGTCACTCTTCAGAAGGCTTTGGTTGAGAACTAAGGGATGTGCCTTTCAAGCTCCCTAACCCTCCCATCCTCTTCAACAGTAAACCTGTCTTTTACCACCAACGTTCCGAAACCCAGAAACAAAGACACAACAAAGCCAGAGTTCTCTGAATTTTAAGGAACTGGAAACTGAACAGGGTGTGGATTGAAAGGAGGAGTTGTTCTTTCTCCTTCCAATGAAATCCCTCAGAGAGAAATCCCCTTTCCATTTGAATTAAAACCAGAAATGGCAGAGATTATATGAAACATTTTTTTAAAAACCATTGTCTTCAGTTGCTGTGAAATGAGAGATCATTTTCAAATTTCCTAGGAATAAGTTTCACCAGCTGGGTAAACCTTTGTAGTTCAGAGGTTTCACGGGCAATTGCTGGCTCGTATCCAAGCACAGAAATGACAAAAACCCACTTTGAACACAGACTGCCGTGATGATATCCTCTGGAGAATGAAAGAGAAAGAATAAAATGGTATCTGCGGGATTCCCCTGAGCAGAGAAGTTTGGCTGCAACAATACATTTCAAAGGGTTTTATGATTTCCGCTACAAAGGCAGCATGGGAAGGAGCTGCTCTCTGTGTTCTGACTGAGCACCAATAATACACCTAGCTGGGGGTTCAGGGCAAGGGGTCCCATGCAGTAGAGTGTGCAGATAAGACAATCGAACTGCCCATTTAGCTGAACAAACTGTTGGTGCGCTGGTTACATTTAACCTCTCGTGGACCTCTTGAATAAATCTCAGGAAGAGATCAAAGGAAAAAGACCACATCTTTGTTTCTCCAGAAGAAAGAGGTATCTGATTTCTTCCTTTAAATCAAGTCTCCAAGTGAAAAAAGGAAAAAATGAAATGTTAACAGTCTCAGTAAGGTTTCCTCTAATGTCTCTTGTGGTGCCTCGAATCTTTGTAGTTAAGTTTAGACTTAATCGTCTCATTTTTCCAAGGATTTCTCCAGAGGGTTTGTTCAAAGCAGCAGCACAAGGTCATCCAGGGAAAAGGAGGTAGGAGAAAATGTCTCCCCCTCTTCCAGAAAAATCCTTTTCATCTCGTCTCGCAAATGCTACATCAATCGAAGAAACTCCCCTAGCCAGCTTACCTCCATTGTCAGATTCTGTAAGCCCTATGTGGAATGCAATGAAAAGGAACGGGAACAGGAAGACTCATAAGAACTATCTTGAGACAAAGGAGTCTTCCAGAGCCTGACAAGATGCTCCCCTTGACCACACCTACTCAGGCTCTTTTGAGCTGCCTTTGTTGACTAGGCCCCCATCCTTGAGCACATTCTCGAGAGCCCAGTTTTATCAAGAATCTTACTAAATTTGTTTAGACAGAATCTCCACCTTCTATACATGATTAGCCGCAACACCTATCCAATTCTTCACACTCCCTACTTGGTATCTGATCACCCTGGCCTGCCTTCAGCAAGAATCCTGTCAAGTACATTTAGCCAGAATACCTGAGGCTTCCTCTTAGTACTTTTCCATCCACTGACACCCACCCTGCTCTTTGGCTATGCATTCTGACTTGCACACTCTATATTTGGAATTGGGCCCAGTTCTATACTGAGGGCTCTCTTCTCCTATTACAATGGTCCTGAGTCAAATATCCTTTTTCTGCTATAACTACTCTCCAGCTCAGGTTTTTCTTTGGCAAGCTTACTACCCCTTTCACAAGACTCATACATAGGAACCTTGACTATTTGATATGTGGACAAGGCCATTTGTTTATTCACAGAATGGAAGGAATCTTGCTTAAAGTGGATGGTTTACAGAGATCTGGGATGCAGAAACGGTTTTTCGATACTGAGAATATTTCTTCTATGGAATCGGTGACTTGTTTCAGCTTAGTTTTAAGAAGGAATCACAGGATTCCTGACACTATATTTAGCATAGATGCTGAGGGATGAGAGCAAATTGAGATTTGCTCAATATGAGAAGTCTTCTAGGTTCTCTGATCGAACTTCTTGCTTCAAGTCTTGATATTTTTCTCCTTACGGAAATCTAGAATTAGCACCCTTGAGGCTAAACTTTTCCCCACATCTAGACCTTAGAGTGGAATGCCAATCCATCTGCAGAATCGCTGCATACTAAAATGTTCCTACTGGAAGAGACCCTAGAGACCATCTGCCAGTGTCCTCATTTTATCGACGTGGGAATTGACACTCCCAAACTTTTAACAGTGCTCCTCGCCACCAGGTAATGTCTCCGGAGGAGTGATGTCTTCCAACTGCAAACAAGCCAAATTTAGAAGAGACAAAAAACAAAAGGGATGAGTTTCATTCCCAAATATATTCAAGTTCTAAGCCATTCAGTTGAAAGAAAATAGATCGATAAATTGTTCTGTATCATAGAAGCCAAAAGAAGACCAAGTTATTTGAGTAAAATCTACTCACCTTCAACTGATTTAACTCCACAGTTAAAACTCTCTCTTCTTTATGAAACGAACAGTCTTCAAACTCTAAAGAAGAGAATAATCATGCTTAATAGAGAATTGGAGAGATGACAGATTGAGGAATAGTTAAAAAAGCAGGACATCAGGCCCACCCAAATAACATTCTAGAGCAATGATATAGTTAAATCTACTGAGTGTCCACTACATGAGAGGCACTATTCTAAGTCCTTTGCCCAGATTAACTCACTACCTCTTCACAACCTATTTGATAAGCATTATTATTAGTCACATTCCACAGGAGGAGTTCAGAAGGGTAAATATCAGCTGCTCTAAGTTTCACAGCAAGGATCTCTGCCCAGGAAAGTTAAGTAACTTTTCATTACTATACTATGCTGTGCTATGCCGAGTTGCAAACAAACCTACAGACACAATAATGAAGACACTGGCACTAATCTCTGCAGGGGAAAGTGCCTAAGACTGGGATTAAAGTCAATAGACTTGAAAAGGTCAAGGTTCTTATTTTCAAAAACAGATAAAAGGAGTTTATGAAAATGATATCCTCATGAATCTGACATCAAACCACAGCAAGTACATGTCTAAACAGAGTTTATGACTTAATAAAGAAAGTGATAAGTATTGAGGACCAGCCCAGGCTCCTTATGGACAAATCGTGCCTTCCAATAAGGTCACTAAAATGACAGATCAGAGAAATTCTGGAGACACAGGCCAACTGAATTCAACCACACATTGAAAATAGCTGTCTTAATATTCTTAAATTCATGATGGATAAATGTGGTTAATTGAAAAAATGTTCCCCAAAAGAGGTACCTGGTAGATGTCTGCCAAATAAGAAGGGCTGGAGTGACACGAAGCTCTCATGTAGTCCTGTTCTGTTTCTATCAGTGATTATGGTAAAATATATTTTTCAAAGACAAAGATATCACAAAGTTTAAATGTATAATCACGAATAAAAAGACTAAGATAATCAACATTTTAGAATAATTTTTGATAGGCTGTAATAATGTATCCAAACTCACAAGATGAAATTTAATGGAGCAAATGAAAAGTATTGCTAAGATTTTTTTAAAAATCAGCTGGAAATAGAAAGAGTAAAGAATTACCTTAAACACAGTTCATGTGAAAAAGACCTCAGGGCTTGAGTGGATTGCAAGCTCAAAATAAGCCACAGCATGAGCCTGCTGCCAAAGGGCTAATGGAGGCTTAGGCTGAATTAAAAGAACTGTAGCTGTCATTCTCCTGAGCTTTGATCACACCCAGGACTGGATTAACTGTGATCCATAACACATTTGAGAGGTGCATTGAAGTGTCTCCAGAGGAGAGCAACCAGTATCATAAAAGGTCTTGAAATCATATGAGAAAGCGTAGGACATGTAATTCAACACATCCAAAACTTAACTTACTATTCTCCCCTTACTCCAACGGTTTCTCTTCCAACATGTACTGTGCCACATTTGTTATTGATACTATCTATCGTCCCTCCACCCCAGGTTAGAAACCTAGATATCAGTCTTTACCACCACCCATCCCACTATTGACAATTGATCTCCTATTCCTATCAATTTCTGTTTTTGTTGTTTTAATTTTTGTCCTTTTAGAGACAGAGTCTTGCTACGTTGGCCAGGTTGGTTTTGAACTCTTGGCTTCAAGCAGTCCTTCCACCTGAACCTCCCAAAGTGCTAGGATTACAGGTATGAGCCACCATACCCAGCCTCAATCCTATCCATTTCTGTGACAAGTCCATTATTTTCTCTCCATCCACCCTTGCTTATTTGGCTTCAGCATCCATTGCTTGGACAATTGCAAAAGCCTCCCTAGTGGTCTTTGTTTCAGTATTGTGTCACTTCAATCCACCTTCCTCGCTATGAGCAAAGTAATTCTGAAAGTCACATATAACTTTGTTGTTCTTCTTTAAACCCCATTGTCTGTAAGATCAAGTCCAAACTCCCTAGCATAAACTGTGATGTCCTCCACTATCTGAACCTTTTTTTCATGACCAGCCTCACTTCTTATTGCTCCACTCTGTACTCTACGTTCCAAACATACCTAATTCTTTGCACTTCCCATGGATAAATCAGTTCTACCATCATAGAAGTGAGTCTGGAGGGCAAAGTGAAGGCCAAATGGGTAAGATCTGAACCACTGCTGTAGGAGTTATCCTCCTCGCAGCCATGAAAGTATGCCATTCAGACCTCCTTCTGCAGGGGTATAGAATTCACCACTTTCTTTATGTGAGGCCATAATCTCTGACTGCTCCCAGCCCAAACAAGGTGAAGATACTGAGGCAGACTCATTCCAAAGGGAGGCAGGATTCATTTAACGGCAACTTTGGCTTGAAGTCTTTCCGTCAACCTGGCTGAAACTTTCTCGGAACTGTGCTGCAGAATGGGATTCTTCTTGCCCAGTGTGTCTTCCTTCTCGTCTTTCACAGGTAGAAGAGCTGCACCATGGTCTGAAGGCTCCCCCTGCTTCCTGCTTCCTCCTCATGCAATTTCTTGCACATCTAATCACATCTTGACATCTGTTTCTTGTCATACAGAACTAATATACCTCCTAGTTTTACTTTTTCTCTACATGCCTACTAGTTTTACTTTTTTCTCTGATTTTCCTAATGCCTCTTCATCAAAGCCTTATTACCATCACATTAACATAGAAATTGTGAAGCATTACTCTTTGAAGAATGACCTCAAGAGAAAAACAACTGTTCTTCCCCATGTATAGTTTTGAATAGCGTGTTGTGTTACTCTCCATGCTCTTATTGTTACCTAAAGTGCCCTTCACCTATTCCCCCCCACAATAGACTCCTACTCATCCTTCAACACCCAGTCCCAGCATCATCTCCTCTGTGAAGATTTATTTGATCCACCTAAGAATATGTGATTCGTTCCTCTGTTGGGCCTTCACAATTGCTGTTTTATCCTTATTATCACACTCTCTTTCTGAGCCAACACTCAGCCTTAACCTACGGCTTGGTACACAGGAGGTACTCAGAACTGCTAGCTGAAACAAGAGTTATTTAAAAGATAACGCTTAATGCAAAAGACAAGGCTTAATGAGGGCAGAACAACCCTCAAATATCTGAAGGATTTTCACCAATCACAGCAGGTGTTATGTCAAAGATATTCTAAATGAGCACTTTTAGCGGGAAGATGGAAAAGACTAACAGGAAAGCCTTCATTTTAAAAAGTAGAACAGATTACTTCCCTTGCCCCCAGTGTGAAATTACTGCAGTCTGAAAGTATTTTTATTCAGTAAGGCATAGCAACAGTGTAGGTCTGCTTTGATCTAGCAATCCTTTTTAAACCATTATCCCAGGTTTTAGAAGGAGGCAGATAAATAACAAAGCTCTTTTTCACTGGGTGCCTGTAGCAATGATACATGAAGGTAGGATTTTCATTTCTTCAGGCAATCTTAGAAAAATGACTTAAAAGTATCATTTCTCTCCCTGATAGTATTACTCCTAAGGAACAAATTCCAATTCACTTTGATGCTAATCCTAGGCCCAGTGTGGACCATTCCTTAAACCTAAATCCAACGCATATAAAGCAACAGAAACCAACCTCATCCTCTGCTCAAAGTTTCTAAGAAAATACAATAACTTGTTCCATCGAAATATGTTCTCGGGGAAATATTTCCTTGTTTGGAGGAGTTGTGTTTACCCCTGCTTGATTTGTTTAGATGGGGCTCTTACAGGAATTTCTTTCACCAGTAACAACCCTGCTCCTACATGCCCATGTGAGTTTCCTACTCCCAGATAAATTTAAGCACAATTATGAAGAATTTCTGCCACCTCCTTGGAGGAAGGGGACAAATATCATAATATCTACCCAAACGTTAGAACATCCCCATTACATACAAAACATTACGTTGGAATATAAACACCGACTGTACATGCTCAAAGCTGTCTGTGGTTATCTTTCATAGCCTTACATTTGCATGATTGTTTTATTATATTTCTCTCCAATATGCCTCGTAAGATTCGATAGGGTTTCTGTCTGTTTTGCTAAATTCCTAGCACTATAATAGGCTCTCAATAAATATTTATAGAGTGACCAAAGATTCTAGAGTAGAAAACAATTGTAACTCTCCAAATCGAGAAAGAAAATAAAGCAGGAGAGTCTACGAAATCAGGTGTTCCCTTCTATTTCTTCTGGAACAATATCAACATCATTACTTTCAAGGGATGGGAAGCTAGAGCAAAGATAAAACTAAAATAAAGTTGGACTATGTGGCAGGGTAAATAATGGCCCCCCAAAGATATCCAAGTCCTAATCCCTGGAACCTGTGACTGTTACCTTATATGACAAAATGAAATTTGCAGATGCAATTAAATTAAGGACATTGAGTTGGGAACATTATTCTGATATCAGGTGGGCCCTAACTGTAATCACAAGTGTCTTCATAAGAAGGAGATGGAGATTTGACATGGAGACAGAAGAGAAGAGAATGTGATAACAAAGCAAAGAGAATTTGAAGATGCTATCCTGATGGCTCTGAAGAAGGAAGGATGATTCATGAGCCAAATAATACCAGGAATGAAGCTCAAGAAGCTGGAAAAGTCACGGGCCTCATCCAATCAGTTGAAGGCCTGAATTAAACAAAGAAGCAGAGTAAAAACAGTTTCCCTATGGGTAAGGGGGAATTCCTCCTACCAGAATGCTTAGCTGGAGCATTTTTTTTTTCTGCCCTTCAGACTCAGACTGAAACATCAGTTCTTCTTGGGTCTTGAGCCTGTCAGCTTTCAGACTAGAACTTAATCAATCAGCTCTCCTGGGTCTCCAGCTTGCAACTGCAGATTTGGGAACTTCTCAGCTTCCAAAATGGTGTCACCCAATTTCTTACAATGAATGTCTATACACATACACACACACACACACACACACACACACACACACACACCCTATTGGTTCTGTTTCTCTGGAGAGCCAGGACTAATACACAGATCTATAAGAATTACCATGCAAGATATTTTGTTAAATAAAAAAAATTTTAAAGTCAAGAGCATTTGTACACATAAAAAAGAAGAAAAGAAACCAAAGACAACAAGGATAAAAGCCAGGTCATTATCCATACAGTTTTGCTTGCATATGGACTATCCCTAGAAAATAGAATAAGAAAAAGGTAACAGTGATGAGCTCTGGAATAGGAAACTGGGTTCTGAGCAACAGAATGGTTGAAATACACACTTTTCACATTATGCCTTTTTGTAGTCTTTTGTTACTTTTCTATGAACATGTATTTCCTCTCAAAGAAATGCATTTGGAATAAAAACTAATATGCCTTGACTAAAAAGCTCCACCAAAAATGTAAGAACAGACATGTTAAGAGGGACCTTTCAGCTTGTGGGCTTGGACAGGCAGTAGCTGGCCATAATCTTGTGGCATAAAGTGATATTTTGTGCCTTATACAGTGGGCTTAAGGCTGACTCCAGGCCTGAAAGTCAGCAAAGACTGACCCTTAAGACTAAAGACTACTTCCCAGATCACCCTCTAACCAGACTGACCCTCCCCTTCTCTACAGAAAGGTGAATTAAAGGAAGAGAGGACTGGCAAACCCAGAGCTAAACTGCAGACAGCTACATGAGCCCTTCACCCTCCTCTGGGGCAAACATGATATGAATCCCCAGCAGGGTCCTCTCAGAGCCCCAGACACAAGAGTCCTCTCCTCCTCTATGAGGTTCTCTGACAGCTAATGCAGGCAACCAACTAAGCACCCCATAAGGCTGGTAGGTATCCAGTTGGGAGCATTACTGAAGGATGAGGAACCAGGCTAGACAAATTGTTTTGACCATTTGAAGTAGGCACTAACTCTTGTACCAAAAACTTTTTCACACTGGGTATAAAGTTTTCAAAATGAGTAAGTCTTCAGAAGACTCTAGCTCAGATCATAGGTCACAGTTTTACAAACTGTACCTTCACATACCAGTTTATCTCCTGATAAAATCAGTTTTCTCCACCCCATAGGCAGGGAATGACAGTTTTGACGTCTGTGCCCTTAATTTATGAACATTCATTTTAAATTGTTCAGAGAGACTTGCTACTGTGCCACAGACATTTCTCATCAGCTACTATGATCAGTAGAAATTCAGGATCTGCAATCACAAGGGTGGAGGTTAGGAAGACATACTAAGCAATCACCCAGCTCCTCTAATATTTCAGGAGAAAAATAAAACTATTTTTCTCAGAGGAAGGAGAGCAAAACATTGGTTTTGTTTGTTTGTTTGGTTGTTTGTTTGTTTGTTTGTTTTGAGACAGTCTCACTGTCACCAGGTGCCAGGCTGGATTGCAGTGGCACAATCTTGGCTCACTGCAACCTCTGCCTCCAAGGTTCAAGCAATTCTCCTGCCTCAGCCTCCCAAGTAGCTGGGACCACAGGTATGCACCACCACGCCCAGCTAATCTTTGTATTTTTAGTAGAGACAGGGTTTCACCACGTTGTCCAGGATGGTCTCGATCTCTTGACCTCGTGATCTGCCCGCCGCAGCCTCCCAAAGTGCTGGGATTACAGGCTTGAGCCACTGCGCTCGGCCTAGCAAAACATTGTTTTTAATATTTCATTACAGGGGACATAGATTAAGAATCACTTACTAGCTATTTTTCCCTATACATGTACCTGGATGGCTCTCAATTTGTTTTCTCATCTGAAAAATCGGAATAATGATTCCTTTCTTGTGGGATAGTGATAGAGACTAAATGAGATCATGTATGGGAAAGTACATAAGACTCTGTCAGTCACATCCTCTTAGCCAGTGAATTTAATTTCCTCTCTCCATAAAAGAAGTACAGATAATCAGTACAGCATTCCGCATTTAGAAAATTAGTGATACTTTCTCAATTTACTGGTAGCTTTACAAGCTTTTTGTGTTGTCTCCATATTTCAGCTAAAATCTAAACCCACATACCTTATTTTAATGCTCCCTGGAAACTAACAGAAAAGAGGATCGCTATGTACCATGCATGGACACAAAGAGGGGCGGAGGGGAGGGCAGTTTTCCAATCCTTGCACAATTTTTAGCATAAAAAGACCAGTTAGCTATACTACAGCTAGATTACATTTAATTTTTTTAATGCTGCTTGTCCTTTCTTTCAAAACCATGCTAGATATCCAAGCCAGGTCTCCAGTTCCAGAAAACATTGCAGCAAAAAGAGCCTCGGTAACAGCCCACACCCAGGTAGTGGTCAAGTACTTCATGCGTTTTGACTCTAATCTTAATTCCCTCAGCAACTCTAAGGAAGGAACTATTATTTTCTCCCATTTTCCTGATGGCAATGTTGAAGCACAACACGGTTAATCTGCCCCAGGTCAGCTCACATGGGGGACCTAGGATTAACCAAAGCCATGTGTTTGATCATTGGGTTAAACTGTCCTCCAGAGACCCAGAGCACTGCCAGCCTTCCGGCAGAAACAGGAGGCAGTCGGTGTTTGAGGTTCAGAAGGAAACACTTGCCTTTATCCCTTTTCTCAATCCTGCCTTTAATGTAAGGCTATCTTTTAATTCCACTTCTGTCTGATTCTCTAATCTCTGTGCTCTGTTCTCCCTGAATCCTTGATCCTTTAACTTTCATGAGGGTTTTGTTTTGAGATATTTGACCTGGGTCTCCTTTTCCCAGCTTTTCTTTCCACTTCCGTGTCTCAACCCTTGCCTTTCCTGACTCACTGTCCCTCACTCACCTCCTAAGCTCTTATCTGCTAATCCTGCTGTAATTTAATTGGTGTATTCACTCTCCCCATTATACCTCTGGGTTCTCGATCTTCCTAACTTGGTCTGCAAACCCTCTGCCTGAAATACCCTTTCTCCTCCCTTCACCACTCAAAGCCTAGATGCCCTTGAAAACGTCAATGGATTCTCCTGCATGAAGATTTCCTCTCCTGATCGCTTCATCAAGGAGAGGTGGCGCTCCACTGTATTTCTATTGTCTGTATCCCTCATGGTACACTTCTGCAAAGACTCATTCAGTGGAGTCAATATTGTAAAATGTCCCATCTCACCTAACACAATGCAACAGAACGCTGATAAGCTGTGGCCAAATATTAGCCACATCAATATGATGTTCTAATCAAGCATGCCAGCTATATCAGCTATATCTACTCTATCTCCCTTATATCAATTAAAAGCCCACTGTAAAATGCACATTTATAAAACCCATGTCTGCACATAATCATTCCTATCGTCAGCAAAAGCAATACTACTACACTATGCATGCAGTTAGGGAACAGAGTTATTTCTCACACAGAGACGGAGGAGACAGGAGGAGGAGGAGGAGAAGGAGAAGGAATGGGAGGAGAAGGAGGAAAGGAAGGGGGAGGGATTCTGCAATAGGGGAAATGTTGAAAAGCTAAATTTGTGTCAATCTTAAAACAAATAACCCCTGGCCCAATGCCTATTCAAAAAAGAAGAGAGGTTCAAAACAAATTCTGAACACATACTAAAAATGTATTTCAGCTAATTTAGTATTATTTAAATTCCTGCTGCATGTTGTGAGGATTATAGAATAACACACATTTTTCATTTGTTTTTATTTACTTTCTAATTTGCAAATATACATTTGTACAACTCTAGCAAAATAAAAGCCAGGGTTTTGTTTTTCTGTCTTATTTTGTTTATTTTTACTAATCATATTTAGCTAAGAGAAGTTTTCAGTTTTGATTAAAAATAAATCAAGACAATTAAACATGAAGTCCACTGCTGCTTTCCAAATTCACCAGACCATTGCTAAGGCTCCGAAGTCAGGAAGCAATAATAATTCTTTTTCTTAATAAAATGTCTTTCCAGCTCCCCAGAAAACTTCAAAGCTCTCTGCTGATGCTTGGGGTCTGCAGCTGCCAGGAAGGAAATGTGGCTCCACTTACCTCAAAGCGGGTATCACAGCACATGAGGGACTGCCTGGACCCACAGCAGATGTTCCCCCACCCCCTGCAGTCACCACTGACTCCATCAGATCAGAGACCAGAACCCTGGTTCCCTCCCCACAGTCACCACTGACTCTACCAGATCAGAGACCAGCACCCTGGTTCAGAGCAAGAAAATAGAAGAGGTGGCAATAGAAGCAAGCAACCTACATCCCCCATACACCCATACAAGCATCATAAGGTCAGGAACGATAGACACAATGGTGTGGCTCAGCAACGATGTCAGCTGTCAGAATGGAGAATGGTTACAGGCAGTCACACAGTGCTTCACGGACAGATAAATGTTCTTGGGCTAATCCTATCATGGTTGCTACAAGAACACAGTTCCCATATAAGAAAAAAAAAAAACTATGAATTCTGCTACCTCCTAGCATGCATATCCTCTCATACTCAACCCTGTCCCTTTAGATAAAACAGACACATAATATGTGTGAAGCATTTCAGTTCTACTGTTGTAAACTTTCACAGCTGTCCTGAGAGGGAGGTATTATTATCCACATTTCAAAAGTGATGACAGTAATGTTCAAATGATCTGTTTTAAAAAAAAAAAAATCAATGCTAGATACCTAAGAATGAAATGTTTCTAAAAGGTCTGCAACCATCAGTTTGTCCTGAGAGAAATAGCTTCACAGCTGCTGAACGTGGTGAAGCCAGCAGGGACCTCTCTACCTTACAGACTCAAGACAACCTGACTTAAACTCAAGTGTCAACAATGCATCTTTTTTTACCTTCACAGATCCCATGGCCATCCAGTTCTTAGGGTACAAATGAATGGATACAAGCAGAATATCACCCAGACTACATTTCTGGTTTTGTCCTCAACTAAGGTGGAAGAAAATGAGGCAAATTCAAGAATATAAACCAGCCCTCACCTGATAAGCCAGCTGCATTTAGTAACATTGATGCAGGGCAGGCAAGCCCCAAAATTGCAGGTCAGGTGAGCCCCAAAAGAAGGCTCTTGGCTTCAACCAGGAAATAATTCAAGGGTGAGCCAGTGGCATTAGACAGTAACTTTTATTATTACGTCAGTGTGCAGCTGCAGCAAAGGTACTGCTCCTTGCATAACAGGGCTACCCCATGGCCAGTGTGCCCACAGTAGCAGCTCAGAGGCAGGTCTGTAGTCATATTTATATCTACTTTTAATTATATGCAAAGTGAGGGGTGTATTATGAGGAAATTTCTAGAAAAAGAGTGGTAACTTCTGGGTTGTTGGGTCATTGCCATGAAAGGGGGAGGCAGCTACAAGGTGTTGCCACAGCAATGGCAAACTGACAGAGCACACTGGTGGGCATGTCTTACAGGAAGCTGCTTCCACCCTGTCCCTGTTTGTGCTAGTCCTCAGTTTAGTTCGGTGTCCAAGCCTTACCTCTGGAGTCAAGTCCCACCTCCTACCTCAACATGAATGCACCCAGGCAAAACCAAGCAGAAGCCAAACTTTCCACCATTCACAGATGAGGAGATTGAGACATGGAAATCGACCCTCTTGCCCAGCTAGTTGCTGTGTCAGGAGTCGGGGCTTGCTTGAACTTGGATCTCTCTGCTCCCTTTGTGCATGCTCTTTGCATGACAACCCACTGTATCAGCATTTGTTATGGTTCTCCTAGGCTTGGCCAGCCTGTGAGAACAGGCACTGAGCAGGACTTCACACTCTCCAGTGGCCTCATAACTAAGCTTTAATTTTAGCATTAGCCACTAAGTTTACTGAGTACCAGAGTTATTGCTTTACATATAAGCAGAAGCTATCTCTGATGACACAGTCCTTTTTCTGGAAAAAGAATGAAATTCTTTATCCTAGAGGATCTTAGATCTCACAGATTCTTCAGTTTATGGGGTGCTAACCATCAGCATCACCCAGAGCCATCACCCTAGATAGGGGGCAGAGGGGCTTAGAGGTGTCCTTTGTCTGTGCTACTTCATATCACTGATGGTGCTGAATATATTTTCTTGAAACTAATGATCCAGGCCTATAACTTTTATTTCTGTCATTACTGGTCCTAAGATGACCCATGAAGAGTCCTGTCTGTCATCAGTATAAATGTTAGAAGAATAGAAAGCCACAGGGGAATTGTGGTCAGTGTGGTCTTTCTGTCAAACTTTGCATAGCTTTATTCTTTAAATTAAATGGTTATCCATTGTTCTGAGGATTGAGAGTTTCTGCAGTGTTGGGCTTTTAAAATATAAATATATATATATATATATATATAGAGAGAGAGAGAGAGAGAGAGAGAGAGAGACAGAGAGAGAGAGAGAGGAATGCAGCTAGCTTCCGAGGATGGATACATAAGTCTCAAAAAGAGTAAAGATGATTTCCAGTGGGTAGAGAAAGGAGGAAGAAATGGAAGATATAGGCCAAGATGTAGAGATGGGAATGCACAAAGTGCATGACTTAAAAATATGCATGCGTAGCCTGTGCTAGCTGGGAGACAGAGGAATGGTGGCAGCCAGCATAAACTTGATCAGTTCCTGTATCTGCTGAGAAAATCTATTTTTTTCCTTTGGAAATAGATGACAAAAAGCTGGCCCAGTCCCCTTAGTACTTTGAAAGACCAGTAATTTTGGAATGTCACACACTGATTCTCACTTAAATTCCCCTACACAATGAACACTAATGCTTATGTTTTATGAAAACTCCTTGAAGCACAGAGCAGCCTCTTTCTGATTATTTTTGGATAGTTTCCATGTTACAACCAACCTCCATGTGAGGGTCTCAATGACCATAACTTCAGAGCCAAGGCACGTGAGGCAAGAGGCTTTCCCTCCTTCATCTCCACTCACAATCATGATGGCTTACTGGAGAAATTAAGTTTTCAAGACAGGAGCAAAGTCAAAAATTATGAGAAATGGGCAAGTTTGGAAACCAAATCAGGAGGCCTGGTTCTGGTCCTGGCTGGGCTAATCTGCTTTTGGGACTTTGGGTGTGATGAGGGAGGGCAACCAGTATCATGTGAATTCCTAGCCCATATCAGGCATGCACTATGTGCTTTATATACACTACCTTATTGGACCCTTCACACAACCATGTAAGTGCTAGCTATCCTCATCTTATGGGTTAGAAAACTGAGACTCCACAAACTCACAGAAAATCAAATAGTAAGTTGTGGAGCTAGAATTTACACGCAAGTTTTCTAACTTTGAAACCAGTGTTCTTTTTATTACATCAAATTGCTTTTCTGTTTTAAGACTCCTTTGTCTTTCAACCCTGTTAGCTCAAAAGTCCTATGATGATCCTGACTCTGGATAGAGTTATGACAGTTGGATTCTAACAGGAAAAATATTTACTCATATGCCCTATGAATTCTTACCAAAAATCAAAATAAATGAAAGCATAGTCAATTTATTAAGTATTGCAAAAAAGTTCTAATAAAAATTTATACTTTCTTCCTAATGCCTTTGACATTTCAAGAAATATGAGGTACAAGGTGCTCCAAGAACATGAGAATATCTGAATTATTCTGCAACAATTAATACAAAGTCAACCTACAAATCAGTAAGTTTTTTTAAAAGTCTGCAAAAATATATATTTAAAGGGCTGTATAATCAGATTTCCTAATAATATTACTCAATTTCTGTATATGTGTTTATGTGCATGTATATATATTATATATCATAGATGATTGATAGAGAGATAATTGATAGATAGATTGATCTTGATCTATCTGGCCAAATCTAGTGATCAATCTCTACCATCATCTTGCTTTTCCCCTCAGCGGCATTTGACAATATTTATAACCCCTTCACTCTTGATATACCATCTCTACTTGTATGCTAGGTCTCTGCTTTTTGAACACTGACATTCAATAACTGAACCTTCTGCAATGCCTTATTGCCCTTGTGAATATGGCCTTTATCTTTCGTACCTGCTTACAAACTTGCCTAAAATTCATTTGGTTTATAGTTCTTATCTACTGAATTTTTATCCCTCCAATACTAGCTATGCACTTCACTAATTAAGGTTAGAATCACTTACCTATCTATTTTCTATATGCTGCATCTCTGCCTTTTTATCTAAACACTCTATTTTCTGAACATTCTATATAAATTCATGTACCCACAGTGAAAAGACTATTTTAGTTAAATTCCTCTGAAGAGAAGTTTAATCTGATTATGCTCTTAGAAAGAAGCTTCTCCTCTCTGCCTTCTCCCAGCCCCTAACTCAGCCCTGGACACGCCCGAATTACAAGACAGTAGCTCTTGTGTTATGTCACTTTCTGCATGTGCCTTGCATCAGTCCATGCTTCTCACTGTGTAAGTAACATAATCACAGATGAAACAGGATGAGCAAAGCTGATATGATTTCTGCCCTTGTCTGAGGCTGAAGCAAAAGTCTCCAGAGACTGTCACAGCACGAATAAGAGTGTGTGTCTGTGTTTCATGGGGGCTACTATGCAGAAATAGAATGATTTCTTCTATAGTCAGATTGGCTCCAGTCTGGAAATAGCCAATGAGCAATGCTCATAGACTTTTATTAAAATCATTGAAGACCACTCCAGACTATCTTAAAAATAAACAAAGCTTTGAAAGAGGTATATTAGAAATCATTTTTAAAAGATGGCTACAAACTTTTTAAATGTATTCTAAAACACATTACAAAATTGAAAGAACAATTCAGTGTTACTAGAGTGAGACTATCATGGGAAGATTTTCAAAAATGGCTGACAGTAACATTATTTTCTTGTATTTTACATAATTACACAAAGTGATTCAGAATTGATATCACGTGTGAAAACAGGGAACATGGCATTAAGATGTCATGGTGAAGGAAAATGCATTATGAAAATCACTGCAAAAGCTAAGAGGTCCATATTTTCCAGAGTTCATGGAATTTGTAATCATTTATTTGCTGCTACATTCATTTCTTTTGAGGAATGTGACCCAGACTTTTGTGAGGGCTACTATACATGGACTCCAATTTTTCTATGTACTTATGCTTGACTAAGGAGGAAAAAAGGAGCTTCCATAATATTTGCAGTCCTCGCAGTCGAATATTTTGTAATCATATTCTGTTTCCATCCTTATCTGTTCTAAATGTAAATCTGCAGTTGTCCTCAGACAGTCCACTCCAGAAGGGCGCAAAGATTTCCCCTTGTTGACCTAGAATTCATTTGGAGCAGCACAATTCTCAAGCCACTTTATTGAATGAATGTTGGATACAAATGGAATTTTAATTTGTATAGAGTCAAGATAGGAACCTGGATTATTGGAGAAAGGATAAGCATCAGTGAAACAGTGTTTTCCTCTATCAAATATACGGTTAACATTAAAACAAAGAATCCTATTGTTTTCTAAATGAACATACAGCCTTCTCCGAAAGTAGTCAGTTTCCTAAGCAATACAAATGTATGAACATTTTTCTGACAACTGCTACATTTTCCTCCAGAGGAATTACACACATGACCTTTGAGCTTTCCATAGAAAAAAAGTGATCTTTCCCAGGCAATCCTTAGCACAACCCTACTAAGTATTAGGCATTTATCTTGAGCTCTAAAAGCAGGATGGCTTTTCCTGCATAAGTAAGGAAAGGACATACAGCAGCTTTGTGTCTCAAAAAGTAATCCATTCACTGTCTAAAATGTACAATTTCTATTGCAAGGCAATGCACACTAGGCGAGGCGCAAAGCTTTGACTCATCCAGACAACACAATCATCACTTGTCCAGGCAGATAACTTTCACTGGCCTCACCTACACACTCTCAGCAGTCACGTGACCATACGTGTGACAAAGATGCTACTCTTCAGCTCATGCCTGTAGTCTGGCCTGCTCCTGACAGCACCCCAACTACTGCTGTACCCTACCCCAGGAGGAAAGCTCAAAGAAAGGGCAGGGCAGAATTTTCCACACATACCTGAAAGGCTTCTGTGGGACCATCTGCTCACCTGGAGGCTGCGGACGTGAGAGCCCTCATCTCCCTCCTGCTCACCTAGACTCCTCTGCCCCACCCCATTCACCAGCAGAATCAATAGAAGTCCACACCTGCTAAAGCCCTCCTCATTTGTATACCTGCTCCCTCAGAAGGTCTGTGCTCTCTTTGTTTACATTTCACCTGGCTAGAAGGAGAGAGACTGAAGGGGCTGCAAGGACTTTTTTTAAAAAGAGGGTAGTCCTTTAGAGTCCTCTTAGAATCTTGATAAATATGAACTGTTCTGAAACACTCTAATCTAGTGCTTTCAATGTTTTCCCCTGCCTAAACCAAAACTGCTGGTTGAGTCTACAGAAAACTGCCAATATTCAACTATTCGTGACATACAAAAATGTCAGTTTCATATGGTTCAGCCTAATAACAGAGGGTGACTTGAGCTTTTGACTCTATTAGTTCTAAAGTTCAGCTTTGCAAAGACTCAGTAGACTATTGTGACCTGAAACTTTCCTTTGTAAATTTGTTATTCTGGGAATCGAGTTATATATCCCTAGCAACTGACCACAAACAATTTTTGGAACATAACCCATTCATAAGTTGAGGTCTGCCTACAAAGAATGTTCTTTCTTGTGCAAGGCAGGTTGATGAATTGCATTTATTAGAATTACAGGATAAAGAAACCACAAAAGGCTAACTTCGGGTCTCCAGATAGCCCTCTCAGCCTTCTGGCTCCAAAACATAATCATAATTTAAGCTTGTCTGGTGCTGAGCCAGGCTGTCCCAGGAAAAATCAGTGCAATCAGACTCGTGAGGCTGAGTGAAGGTCTCATGAGTCTCAACATGGAAACAAAAAAAAAGCTGACTAATCAAAAAGCAAACTTTAGAAATGAAGGAGAGAGAAAACAAACAAACAAGAAAAAAGAGTACACAAATGTGGGATGTGATTCTAAACAGTGTTCTCAACCATGCCTGCCTGTGGAAATAACTTGCGAAGGTTTAAAGATACAGGCACCTGTGCCTCCCATACATTCTAATTTCAGTGGACAAGAGTGTATCTGGGTACCCAGTTCCACAAAGCTCCCTAGGCAATTCTAATAAGCATTCATTTTTGAGAATCATGCTTCTAAAGATTAACCCAAAACCAGGAAATAGATCATGGAGTAAAAGATAGGAAATATGAACAGGATGTATAGGTCTAAAATGAGCCCTTGATCCAGGCAGTCACCCTAACAGGTGAGGCCAGTGTCAGAATTTCCTGTGCTAGTTTCCTGGAGGCATAAAGGCTTCCAGGGAGTCAGAAAGGCATGTGGAATCAGGAGGACATAACAAATGGTCATAGGGCCCTAGTCATAGGTTCGGGTAGAACCTGAAGGAGAAGGGAAAAAACGGGGTAAAAAAATGGGCACAAATTCCACCACTAAGAGAACTCTGAAGATAGGGCAGGAACCAAAAAACCAAGGGTCAGTGCTTCGATGGACACAAGGTAACACCGTGAAGCTGAAAGATGAGATTCATTGAACACTGAGTCCTCAGGTCCTTCTTTTCCTTCTCCTTACAGTTAGGATTGCTCCTACAGCCCAGAGGAAGCTGTATTAACCCAGCTGTAGGGGTAAAGAATTTAGGGGCAAAACCCCAGCAAGCCTCTGTAGTTTTTCCCTTAGAATAAACAACCTGCTTCCTTCTGTTTGCCATACCCAAAAAGGAGGGCCTTTTTGTTTAAGTTATGCTCAAGACCTAATTTTTCAGGAAAACTTCCACTCTAAAGGCATAATGTATGGCCCACTCTCTCCCTCAATGGACAGTCATATACAGTTGCACTGTTTGTACACTGCACAAAGGCACATGAATGAGAGTTAGGGACTGAAGTCACGTGGCCTGGTACTGAGCTGCTTCTGGCCAGAGAACCTCCTTTTTCTATTTTGCACAAAGACTCAGTGGGGGTTAGGAATAGCTGACAGTAACGAATGATTTGCATCTATTCAAATCTTTGTCGATGAATGATTAATCTGTTGACTCTAACCCTACCAAAATCAATGGATAAATGCTATGTTTTAAATATTTAACAGGGCAATCTGCATTTACTCTGCACACTGACATTTTCTCTTTAAAAATGTTCATTTTTTAAAAAAAGAAACTCCATCAAGTGTAGCAAGAAAAAGCTTGTAGTCTTGCCCAGCCGACTTCATCCACTGACGACAGCAGGGGAAAACATAAGAGCCCCTTGTTTTGCTGTCTTCGTTTCCCATGTTCTGAGCAAAATTGCACTGAAATTATGAACAGTTAGCAAACGATATATAAATGACCAAAAACCAAATGACAGTTCTATGAACAGTCAGGCTGGCCCTGGCAAAGCCAGGCTGCTTGGGTTCTGGAACAAGAATTAAGGAATCAAGTTCCATTCCTGGCACTATCCCCAGTTTGCTGTTAACCTTTTTTGTTGTCACCTCCTTTGCATCCACAGGGCTTTGTGACATGCACTGCAGTGCCAAGGAGACACTATTTGACAAGATCTGAGCATCTTGGACAGAGGCCACAGAGCCAAGTCAGTGCAGGGAGAGCTCCTCACATGTGTCTCTCCCTGGGGCTCGGCTCTCTAAGGGATCTCTCTCCCTGGGGTTGTTGAGCTGCTTGTTGAGGTGTCAGCCCTTAACTCAATGGGAATCATGAGGGGAAAAAACGAATTGTAGAAAATATCTGATTTCCCAATGAGACAGAGATTCTTGACAGAGCTTAACCCAGCAGTGTAGAAAAATTCAAGAGAAATGCAACAGTGTCCTCAAAGAACAGACACATCTTGTACATCTGAACGGGGCTTTCTTTCCATCGTTTCATTACTGTCACTCCTCCAGGCTCACTCAGTATTAAACCCTTTCATACCATGTGGCTCCTCCTGAGATTCCATCATAACTGTTTAGGTTCAGATGAAGACAGCTCAAACCATTCTATTTGGACCTCAGTTTCTGCCCACTGTCTTTCCTCACCAGAAAAAGCATTCCTTCTATTTTGGAAATCATGTCTATTCTCAAGGGGGGAACATGGTCCCTTCATAGCTGATGGTCCCTTCATAGACCATCATTGTCCCTTCACCACAGATGTTCTGTGCATACATCTCCAAGACTGACTTGGTTTCCGGAAATTACCTCCTTTCTCTAAAATTTCCCAAAGAAGGAAGAATCAGTGAACTCACCCAGCAAATTTGTTCAGCTCTGGGTCTGGTCTCACATCTGCTTCCTTCTCCAACCACTGGAATGCTCTCCGAGTGTGGGGGTTTTCTGGAACAAATCGGAAGAAAGTTCCTATTTAATAGAAGGTGGAGTGTTGTTATTACACCTGGGCCCCATCACCATCTCGGGTGCATCGAATTCCTCGGGAGTCTTGTTCTGATAGCATCCTCTAGGCCTGGTGCTCCCTTCTTCTCAGAATTTACAACGGAAGATTGGGTGGATATGAGACTGGCTTTGGTTTTATTTGTTTTGCAGAAAACCAGACCTCTCTCTTTGCTTTCAAATTGCCTTCGCCTTGCTCACCAAGGAGAGGCCATCGAGCTGAGCACCTGTGATGATACTGCCCCGGCTCCCACTCAGTTTATACCCTGACTACGGTACCCCACATTTAAGGCTCACAAGTTGGACCAAGTCACCTCCACAATCCTTCTATAATTCTTTAAGCTTTTATCATCGACTAAAACAATTTCCAAGTATAACCCCCTTTTGCTTTTCTCCTTCCCATCATTCATATTCAGCCAGGCTAGTTAAAATCAAAAGGAATAAGAAGTAACAAAAGCCTATGTGTGTGGCTATTAAATAGGAAGCTATAATTTGAAAACCTCAATCTTCTCATTTGGAGGTAAGATCTGCAACGTCTTTACATGTAGTTTTAATTGTCTTTTCAGCTTCATTTCTTTCTCCTCCAGAAAAATTATCCCCCAAGCAAACAAACAAAAAAGTAGAATATATTTAAATTATAAGTAGAGAGGCCAAGGTGGGCAGATTACTTGAGGTCAGGAGTTTGAGATCAGCCTGGCCAACATGGTAAAACCCCATCTCTACTAAAAAATACAAAAATTAGCCGGGCATGGTGGTGGGCACCTGTAATCCCAGCTACTCAGGAGGCTGAGGCAGGAGAATTGCTTGAACCCAGGAGGTGGAGGTTACAGTGAGCTGAGATCACACCACTGCACTCCAGCTTGAGTGACAGAGCAGGACTCCACCTCAAAAAAAAAAAGAAAAAAGAAAAAAAGTATAAGTAAATGTGCTTTAATTTAACCATCCCTACAAAATGAAATGATAGTCATACAGGGGCCAATCTTTGGAGATAAAGCTGATTTTGCCCCCCAGGAAATATTTGGCAATATCTGGAGACCTTTTTGGTTGTCATGACTGAGGTGGGGAGGGGAGAAGTACCACTAGAATCTAAAAGCCAGGGATGCTGCTAAACATCTGTCAATGCACAGCCCCCTACCACAAAGAATTATGCAGCCTGAAATGTCAATCATGCCAATTCTGAGAAACCGTGGTCTAGAGATACCAGCAGTCCTGGATATACAAAACCATCATTTTTCCATACGACAGAGAAAGTCATTTATTCTCATTAATAAATAGTAGACTCACAAAGCCAAGCAGTCACGTAAATAGCACAGTAAAGGTACTATGTCAATTTGAAAGCCAAGACTAAACAGGCGGGACTTGCATGTTCTCCAGAGGTTTGCTGAGCAACAGAGCAATTTACCAGTTAGGCACTAAAGAATGTTGCTGCCATCTAGGGGACAAAAAAAGAATCCCAAAAGCACGGGTTCCTAGCTCCAAGGGCACAAGGTGCAAACCCTGCAGGCACACCATGCACTTATTTTCCACCTTCCCACACTGAAAAGAAAACAATACTTTGGGTTTTGTGACAGGCAGTTGTTTAAAATTAAACACATATATATGTGTCTCTGAGTCTACGGTGCCTTCAATTAATTTGTTTTCTCCATTTCATGTGTGTGATATGAAACCGAAAGTCCAGGTTCCTGAAGAAGATAACAGATGTTTGGTGGCTGCTTTTATTCTCATATTTAGTTAGGGTAGAAAGAGGAGGGTCCATCAGTGGCCAGTGGCCCCAGAACTCTCTGATAGGACCTATCTTTCCACGTACCCTTTTCTTTGGGTCATAGCAAGACAACAGTAAGTTCTAGGGAAATTATAATCAAGATAATTCCTTGCCTTCTTAAAAAATAGGAAACTTCACAAATGAAATCAATTCTAATTAAATGAAAATCAAGAAGAGTCAGGGTTCAGAAGACAGGTGTTCCTCCAGCCAAATGTGTTGTTATTTCCACAGGCACACACACAGAGAACCCACGAAGATAACAGAGCTGAAAGGACTTCCTAAGAGCTTTGAGAAGAGTGTAGAGAGAGATTTTGCACTTCCTTCCTGCGGTTTTTGGAGAAGCTGGCTCTCAGGCTGCAGGAGTGTAATGTATTAGAGTTATAGGCCTCCTTTCCGTTCTTAGTGGGGGTCTTTCTCAAGCTTCATGGCTGCATGGGCTGAACTTTGATTATTTTTCATGCACCAGAGGTAGAAAGCTTCTAATTCCTTTAACACAAGGGTTCCAAAACATCTTAAAATGATGCAAAAATGTATTTTGATCTTCACAACATGCCTTTGAAATAGGTGTGAATTCTATTTCTGTGTTTTAGGCAAAGAAACTGTTGTTTAAAAGGACTAGGACATTTTATTCTGACCGGCCCATCCAGTCCTCCAGATCCCAGACCAGTTCATGATTCAGTTTGTAGTTGCATAAAATCAGATGGTTCTTCCTCCTCACTGTTTTAACGGGGCAGCCCCCCACCTCCCACCTCTAACCTTGCTGGGGTCCTGCAAATACTACTATCCAGACTTTATTCAAAGGGAAAGGCTAAGAAAACTACCATCAGAGCAAGAGAAGAGACACCCAGGTTATAACTAAGACATGATCTGACAATTGGCCAAAAAGAATAATTATCTGATAATCCATATGACCTCTTTTATAGCCGTCAGACTGTAAGTCAATGGATGGATGGATAGATGGATGGGTGGATGGAGAGAAATAGGCAAGGAATGAAATTTCCATCAGCATTCTAGCATTTCCATGAATTTTCTATAGCCCAATTCCCCTAAACAAAGAATCTCATGCAATATTACATGAGAAAGCACTATCATGAACAAATCCAAGGTGTTAAGATAGACACTGTTAGTAACATTTACATTACATTAAATATTAATGCGTTTGGGATGCAAAAAAATTGTCTATTTACCTACTTTATGAAGTTATTGTCAGAAGTGAGTGAGATAAGGCAAGAGAAAGCTCTTAAAAGTTCATAAGCACTCTGCGTATATAACATGTCAGTGTTACTGTAAAATAAATTGTCACAAAGTGATTTTCTTGAAGGTGATGTCATGTCTCCATAGACATGGATGCTTATTTCGTCAAGGATCACATATTCTGAACATCCGCCCAACAAAAGCAAGCATGATTTGATAAGTGGACAGGATAATTTTAAATTGGCACTATCTTCCACCCAGTTTCAGAATGTTGTATCTGGTCCAAATCATTAAATTCTATCTTATAGAAGGAAAGGACATATAAAAGATATCTACCATAAGCTCCTCTATATCAATTTATTTCTTGCTTATGTTTTGTATAATTTAGGAGAAATGTTCATGATATGGACGTGTGAGAAAGCAAGATACAAAACTGAATATACATAAAGGTCTCAACTATGTAAAAAAAAGAATGTGAAGGTAAGAGTAGTGATGATCTCTGGATGGTAAGATTACCAAAAGATTTGCTCTGCTTTAATGAGGGTCTAATGCTTTCTAATCTTTCTTAAAACTTGTATCAAAGTTATATGCATACTTTGAAAAATCATTTTGTTGCAAAAGACTTATACTCAAAAACAGGATTCTCCTGCCCCAGGCTTTTCTATCCCGTTTCCTCTCATCAGAGACAATTAATATCAATATGTTTAGATATTCGTTTTGGTTTTTGTCTCCTCATTTTTAAATGGCATATTTATTCAACTATTTCTTCATGTTTTGGATTTAAATATTATCTATCTTTCTATTATGGCAGAGCAAGAATGACACTCTTTTGTGTGTGTGTGATGGAGTCTCACTCTGTCACCCAGGCTGTAGTGCAATGGTGCGATCTCAGCTCACTGCAACTTCTGCCTTCCGGGTTCAAGTGATTCTCCTGCCTAGCCTCCTGAGTAGCTGAGATTACAGGCACTCGCCACCATGCCCAGCTAATTTTTGTAATTTTAGTAGAGACAAGATTTTACTATGTTGACCAGGCTGGTCTCGAACTCCTGATCTTGTGATCCACCCTCTCCAGCCTCCCAAAGTGCTGGGATTACAGGCATGAGCCACCGTGCCCGGCCAAGAATGACACTCTTAATGCTCCCACACACTCATGAATTTCCCTGTCCCCCATCCTTGGATATTATTGTATCATTAATTATTATTATATCACTATTCAATACTTACAGTACTGTACCATCTCAATATCATCCACATTTCCACTTATGCACATTTTTTTGTTTTCTATGGAGTTAATAAAAGTCTATTTTCTTAATCCAATATTAATGAATATTTATTCCTAGACTCTAGGAATAAATAATTTCTCAGTTCATTCAAGCAATCGGGTATTCTGTAAGCCTTCATTCATCCTTCCCTTTGTAACATTTTTCTGGAGCCTCTGTGCCCCACTTCTCCTGGGATTTGCTACTCTTCAGGCTTGTTTCATAGCTATTGCACCTGCGTCTCCCTCCCCATCGCTCTGGAGATTTCTTTTGCATACCTTCTAAGTTGAGGTTTTTGTTTTCTGAGTCTCATGTTTTTTTTCTTTCTTTATATATCTTCTGGTTTTCTTGGAGCACATGGGCTGATATTAACTAAGAAGAGGTTGGTGGAAGATAAAATGTTGAGTCTTTACGTATCTGAAAAGGCTTTCATTATTCCCTCATATTAATTGAGATTCGCTGGGTATAAAACTCTAGTTTGGATATTATTTTCCCTCTGAATTCCCCATTTTGCTATTGAGAAGACTAATGACACTTGGGTTTTCATTTTTATGGTTGTGATTATTGGGAGTTTTTTTCTACTTAAAACTTTTCAGACCTTCTCTCTCACGCAATGATGTAGGGTGTGATGTGTGTCCTCCCACCTATTTGTGAGTTAACGGTTCAAGCTAGAGATTTGCCTCTCAGTTCTAGAAATTTTCTTAATTCATTTATTTTGTAATAACCTTCCCTCTGCTTTTTTTTTCTTTCTGTAATTTCTATTAGTTAGATATTGCACCTGCTGGATTAATCCTTTAGTTTTTTTAAAAAAAAAAATGCTACTTTTCTGTCTGTCATTTTAGTATACTTTATCTTCCAACAATTATATTAAAATTTTCATTTGTGTCATCTTCTTTTTAAGCTCTAGGAGCTCTTTTTTGTTCCTTGAATATTTCTTTTTTATAACATTCTGTTCTTATTTTATATATGCAATATCATCTTTTATACTCAGAGGATATTATTTATAGTTTTACATTTTTTAGCTTTTTCTTTGTTTCTGTTCTTTACACTGTCCCTACCTCTTTTCTGTTCCTTTTGTTCCCGTTGTTTCTGTTTATTGTGTCTTTCAAACTAGAAGCTTTTATCAAATAGCTGATATCCCTGGCCATCCCTTATACTTTAAAAGCAAGGTAATAAAAAGTTGACTGAAGTTCTGTGCTCTTGAGGAGATAGACTGCTCTGTGGGATGATTTGGCTGGGCTTTTGATTGAGGGATCCCTAAAGTTGGTATCTGTATTGCTTTCCAGTTAGGCTCTTCTACCCTCTTGCCTACATGATAGAAGCCTGACGGCTGGCATGTTCTTGAAAGCAAGTTGGGAAACGAGGCTGAGGACCTCTCTATGCACTGTGTAGACTTTGCCTTAATTCCTCAGTACAGTCTATTTTACAACAGATGTGGTTTTATAATACAAATTAGCTCCTACGCAGTTGGCAAATAGAAAAATTATGTCAGTATAATGCAGAATTGATTTATATGCAATACTTCCTCAGCTCAAGAGAACAGAATGTGGATCAGAAGTATAACCTTCAGTAGAAAAGGAAAAAGCTTTCCATGGTTGCTGCTCTGGCAACACAAACCGTTTGCCTGTGGTTTGAAAATAAAAACAAGTATTTAAACCTGGGCTTCACTCCCAAAAAGGCCACACCCCAGACTTATGGGACTCTTGACTCCTGGCAGGTGGTATTGTCTCCGTGGCACCTTCAGGGCAGCCACGCTGACTGAGGCCACTTGTACTGCATTGTTGGAGTTCCTACCAGCTCTGCTCTTGCGTGTGTGTTACTAACATTCTCACTCACTTATTCCTCTGACCTCCTAACAGTTGTAACAGGCACAAGCAGCCTGCCTCAACAGTACAAGTTAATTTCCTGAGTATCAATTATTGCCTTTACTAATGCTTTGCACAAGTTTTGAATTTTCTACCTCAATCTTTTTTTGCAAACGGCCTTATCTTTAGCGTGCAAGTTTGAAAACTGTGAACTTTTTCAGGAGTCTCATCCTTATTGTGCCTTATGGTTGTTTCCAAAATCGGCCACAACTCTTTCTTTGTAGCCACACTCCTTTGCAATGTGACTTTGCAGCACTGTCCATCAAGAGGTAGACCCTATCCCTCCCCAGCTCTTGAATCAGAGCTACACTTGTGACTTGCTTTGCTCAACTGAATGCATAGAAGACACACTGTGTCAATTCCAAGCCTAGGCCTCAAGAGTCTTTGCATGCCTTGACTTGCCCTCTTAGAACTCTGCCTGGACATGATGTGAGAACCTGGGCTCTCCCAGCAGGAGGAGAACAGACCACATTCACCAGAAGTGAGTCAGCCCAGCTTTCCCAGCTGAAGCTCCAGAGATATGGGGCAGAGTTGGGGAGGAGTTCTCTGATGAATTTGCTTTTTATCCATATCTTTAGCCTATTTCCCTGTTTCTGAACCTAATGTGTTCCCACTTTTAGAAGGTCCTGGATTTCTATTACTGAGTCTTTCTGGGACTCTAGTAAGAACATTCTTGCTTCTGGGCCTCCCCTACTTTCGCTGAGGCTCTGTTTTCTCAGGGCAGCTGAGTTACCACTGGTTCTCCTCTCTCTTGCTTTCAAAATGTTATTGCTATTGTCCTTTCCTGCTCTCTTTATCATTGTTTTTAATGTCTTTTTATTTCCTTACTGCAAAGTTTAGACGTGTTTGGAGAGATCATGTTAGATGAACACAAGTGTTTAATCTTCCAAACTTAACAAGAAGTCTCCTCACTTCATTCTACAGATGAAGAAACAGAAGTCTATTGAAGCTAAGTGGCTTGCCCAAAGCCACCTGAGTGATTAGCGAAAAATGTGAAACTATCTAGAGCCCCGGGACCAGTCCAGTGTTCTTTCCTCTATTCCACGCTACCTTTGCGATTATGACAGGAAGCCTATCTGATGGAACTAAATCCTCCCCTCGTCGAATGTTTGTAGATTTCTTCTGTACAGTATGTAAGATTCTGCAGTGCCATAGTCTGTTCCATCCTTGACAAATACTGTGAGAAGCCAATTCAATCAGCACTCTAAAATATACAATAAAAACATACTACTGTTCTCTGCTGATGTTCAAACCATCATCCACATAAAATTGCAAATTTTTGTATGCTCGCAGATTTAGGCACAAATTAGAAACTATTCAATCAGTGTTTAAAATTCTAACTACATAAACAAATGCCTGTGATCTAAACTGAAACAAACTGCAAGGTATACAAAGTAGTCTTGCTGGACAGGGCGATGACTTTCAAGCCAGTACAAAACGGCCAGAACAGGTACATTGGAATATGCTAATAACTTTTTCTGACATCTAATGCCCCACAGATACCTAGTTACAGGTATCTAGTTTCTGCCAATAAGCATCACTGATTATGCAGAAGAGTTGTTTCAGATGTCAGGGTCACTTACCTGATGCCTGCATGGGCTGCTATATTGTCTCCCAGCCCATTCCAGGGATGTGCTCAGCTCCACCACTCAACTCCAGTGGGCATCAAGCCAATGTGGGGCGCCACAGAAGCACACAGAATATCCCATACCTCCAAACCCCAGAAGTAAAAAGCACTACATCTAAATAGATAAGAGACATCTCCTGTCTTGTTTCTTCACATTTACACACTGATCAATGAATCCCAAAAAACAATTTAGCTTCCATCTCTACTCAGAATGTTGCCACTCCTGACGCAATAGAATGAGCTCTACCTGGCTTAGAGAACTCAAACCACTCAAGTCAAACACAAGGTATTTGCTTCAGGGTCTTTCACCAATTGTCTACCACCCTTTAGCCATCCCAAGCTTCCTTTCCTTGTGCTAACCATAGACTTCTACCCAATACATAGGGTTTGCTCAGTACCCATTAGGATACCTGCCAGGAATGCCGTGCTCACTATTCTTGATTCTCCTTTACCGTGAAGAGGCTCCACTACCCAGAGCTGAGTAGGCATCCTGGAGAGTCACAGGAAATGCAACGAGTGTTGCTAATATTTTGTTCAATTTTTGCTCTTACCATGCACGCTGCTAAACACTTTATAGGCATCATCTCATGTCAATTCTAAGACAACTTTATGAGGTAGATACAATTATTATCTTCCATTTACGAGGAAAGAAACAGACTTGGGAAGTTCTGAAACATCCCACTTTACAAACCTAGCAAGTGTGGGAACAAATCTAGCTTTGCCAGATTCTAGAGTTGTATTCTTAACCGCTATGTTTCCATAGTTACTGCAGGACCAGCACAAGGCAGAGAAGTTTAGTCTTCATGTGGCAGCAAATTTGGAGCCCAGGAGATTTTAATATTCATGACTTAACAGTTTTATGACTGTGGTCTCTAGAAAGGTTTGGGGTTAGAAGAGTTATTCAGCAAAGTACTCCAGAAATTAGCTAACTGTGAAGGAACTAGCACCTGAACAAACGCAAAGCAATTAGTGGCAGAAAGTAGCAAAGTTTATAGGAAATATCCCAAAGGATGTTCAATGGAATTTGATGCCATACTATATTTTTCAAAAGTGAATTAAATGAGGCCATGCACAGTGGCTCATGCATATAATGTCAGCACTTTGGGAGGCCGTGGTGGGCAAATTACTTGAGGCCAGGAGTTCAAGACCAGGCTGGCCAACATGGCAAAATCCCGTCTCTACTAAAAATTCAAAAAATTAGCCAGGCATGGTGGTGCACACCTGTAATCCTCCCAAAGCACAAGAATTGCTTGAGCCTGAGAGGTGGAGGTTGCAGTGAGCTGAGATTGTGCCACTGCACTCCAGCCTGGGCGCAGAGTGAGACTCTGTCTCAAAAAATAAATAAATAAAATAAAAATAAAAGTGAATTAAATGGTTGAGTCAAATATAATTCCCAAATTAGAAAACTAAGTGATTTTCAAAATGTTGAGAACATTTATATAAGCAGAGCACTTGGGAGAAACTAATAAATTTGGTTTAACTATGTTAAGCTAGAAAATAAATCTATAGCATGTTGAATCGTTAATATAACCCAATCAATTATCAGTTTAAAAATAAAGATTGGATGTATAGTCAATGAGTAAACAACTAGAGTTGGAAGTCCCTGTTGTAGACACCGTTAGAAATAAAATGTGAAGATGATATAGAGAGTATAGTGAAGGAGACAACCACATACATAAATAATATAAAACAGAAAGAGAAAAGAACTACAATAGAGATATAAGCTATGGGACTTTAGAGATCCAACAGATTCATTTCTCCTGGGGAAACTGGTGAGCAACTAAGATGGGATTTCAAAGACGGAGGAAATGTCAAAGGACAGAGAAGGTGGGAAGAACATTTCTACTGAAGTAAGCAATGTCAGCAATTCTGAGTGACAGGCTGTCTAGGAATAGCAATTCGTTCAGAAGACTGGCGCATAAGGGTTCACAAGTTGGGGAGGAGAAAAGATAGTAAAATATCAGGCTGGAAAAGTAGGTCAGAGCCAGATAATAGAGGGCCGTAAAGTCTATACCAAGAAGTTTAGACTTTGTTCTACAACTAATGGAAAGTCATCAAAAGCTTTCAAATGGGAGTGGCATGTTCTTATGTGACTCATGCTCTAATCTTTTATATCCATAAATGAATATATGAATTTCATCAAATAAATGAAACTGCTTCATATCTCTCTTCATTCACTCTGCTTTTTATGGCAATCTTGCCCTTGGGTAAATATTCCTAAATTATTTTGCATGTTTTTATGTTCTATACAATATTTCCAATTAACCTTTTATCTAACCTGAAACCGTTTTTTTCCTTTCTGGTTGGAACTGAAAATATCTTTAATGTCAACCAGGGATATCAACAAAAGAATTATTCCTTTTTGAGTTTAGTCCTAAAGTCTATTTATGATACTCTACTAGTTTGACCCAGATCCCATTTGTAGCTGGATGTGAAAAGAAGGAGGACTTGCCCTGAATGCTTCGAGCAAGGCTTTCCTTTGGCAAATTCTTACATTATGGCATCTTTGGGTGCCGTGCTTCAAAGAGCCCAGTTTCAGAGGAAAGGGATCTGAAGAAGTCAAAATGCTTCTATTTCTTTCATAAAAATAACCCTCCTACTTAAAAAAAAAAAAAATTCCCCAGAAGTGATAACATCATTTAAAAACCTGTTCCAGTTTCTTTCAGCCCATCCAACCAGAAACAGAAACAGAAACAGAAACAAATTCTCCTCTCAAAGGAGCCAGATTTTCTTTCCAAAGTGGCAACAAAACAACTAACCAGAAAAGAGAGTTTTATTTTATTATATTCTCAGCAATTTTATTCTAATTGTTAGCTAAATTTTTTCCTTTGTCACATACATCCATTCCACCATATCCATCTTCAGTAAAACAAAGAGGAACAGATCCTCCCTTCCTGCCCTGCAATCTTTTGAATTGTATTCCTTTTTAATTCCTAAAGACTGCAAGCCAAAAATAAAATTCTGAAGACTATCCACCAAAAATACAATTCTAAGCCCCCAAACGATTTTAATGGACCCCTCCTCTCAGCAAGGGTATCCCAAAGCTAACCTGAAAAACTAGTTCAGGCCATGTTAGGAAAGAGAGTCAAACATGCCTCATTCTACCCACCTTTCTTTTGGAATTACTGAGAACAGACTCTTAAAGTCTAATAAGGAACATTTACAATCTATTCTCTCACCTGCATGAAAAAACCCTTGGTGTCTACAACCCCTTATCTTAACCCAGACGTTCCTAGGTCTTTGATCATAACAACTCTTTCAACCAAATACCAATCAGAAAATCTTTGAATCTACCTATGACTTGGAAACCCCTACTTCCAGTTGTCCTGCCTTTCCAGACTGAGTGAATATACATCTTACATTTATTTGATTGATGTCTCATGTCTCCCTAATATGTATAAAACCAAGCTGTACCCTGACCACCTTGGGCACGTGTTCCCAGGATCTCCTGAGGGCTGTGTCAAGGGCCGTTGGTCACTCATATTTGGCTTAGAGTAAATATCTTCAAACATTTTACACAATCTGACTCTTTCCATCAATAAGACTAAGTGTTACATTTGGGCATTTTTCATATAATTAAGGAGATTCAGCCACATAGTATTTTACATTCTGTTCTTCTAGATACCAATCCATCCCCAGAACAAAAAAGGACCATTAGAACACCAGCTTCCCACTTGTCCTTTGCTCCACGTGAAATGCATGCTCCACCCTCAAATGCATGCTTAGCACACATGAAATCCACTTGCCTCCATTCATGGTCCTTGTTGGCTGGCAGCCATGCTACAGGGACACGGAGGCCAAGGAGAAATGGAGAATCTGCACCTCCTTTAAGGGGAATAGCTGCTGCTCAGCACAGTTTAAGGTCTCGGTGTTGCTTGATCTATTTTTTTTTTTAAGAGAAGTGAGAATTTAAAAATCTACTTATTTTATGAATATTAAAAACTAAAAATTCAAAAATGTTTGTAGAACCTTGTGTGGACCAACATGGTCATGCTGAGGACCCCAGTCTGCATGCTCTGCACTAAGCCATGATCTTGCCTGAATGCGCAATCCGTAAAAATTGCCTTTCTTTCTCAGTCCAGACATCATCAACTCAGCATACCTTTTTCTCCATCTTAAGAGTGAGATATCCTGATATGAATATTAATAACATGGAAGAAATGGCTGTGGTTCTCTAGGAGTTTATTTGTTTTATTTCTTTTGACTTCCAGATTCAGCCTGGTTTCTGCTCTGAAATGACATTTGGATATCTTAAGACCAAATATTATACTAGTATTGTCTTTTCTGCAGTTTCTTTGGTGCAATTTTTCCTGGACTTGGTGACACGGCAACTAAAGAAAAGGAAACCATCATCAAGCAGGTTTTAAGTCCTAATATTACATTGTCCTTCCTTTCATCTGAGTTTCTGATTTTTTTTATAAATTCTGTTCCCCTCCTCCCCCGAACTGCACCTCACAAGGCCTTTCTGCCCCTTCATTCTTTCTCTGACAACAGATAAAGTGCTGCCTTAATGTTAGCAAAAGTAGAATTAAAAAAAAAAAAAAACCCTCAGGAAGCCTTACTAATTTGAGACACCTGAAATAATTTCTTACCTGTGTCTCCTAAAATCCTCAGACAGCCTGCTTCCCTTGGCTTTTAAAAAAAAAAAAAAAGAAAGAAAGAAAGAAAAAGAAAACCTACACTGAGTCATGTCCTACCAGTCAAAAAGCTTGCTCCTGGAAGTGAATTAGGCAGCTTCAAAAGTGAATTAGCCTTTTCATCCTGCATCATCCACCTTCAGTGGACTTTTCCCAGGGCAGCACATTTCCATAGCAGCAGACACATTGTGGAAGAAGAGACACTGGGTGTGTTCTGCTGCTTGACAATCCACAATCTCATTTTGCCGATTATAAGCAGACATGGGCCTCTAGATGATCTTCATGAAAATGTGCAAGAAATCAGGCATGATAACTAAGTTGTCACAAAGCCAGGTTCACCAGAATGAAGAATAAACACTGACCATAACTTAGTAAGTACAAAGCATTTTTTGTTCTTTGTGCTTTTATGACAGACTGGATTGATTTAAATTAGCCTTTAAGGACCCGTGTTCTCTGGCTCTAGTCTGTATCAGGTCACAGCTGCATTGAGTCATTTCCTCTCCAGCTCTCTGTGAGATCTTCCCTCCAAAGCCTTGCACGTCCTGGGTCACTGACACTATGTGATTTATCTCAGCTCCCAAATAAATTACTCCTAACTCCAAGACATATTCTTTAAGGTGGTCTGATCATCTGGGCCTTTCTTTTGACCTGATTTCTGTTTCTCCACCTTTGCTCCCTTCACCTCTATAATTTGGTGGTTCCTTTCCATCTGGACTGGCTTTTCCTCTTGGCCTGCTTTAGAGACTTCAGATTTGCTCAGTTACCCCAGGCTCACCCCATTTCCTAAAACAAAGCCCCCTTCTCCACTTTCTACTATCCACACCTTGGCATGTCATAGTCAAATCTGGGTGTGTGAAGACAATGCCATTTGGGGTCTGAAAGCTGGCACCTGACAGGCTCCACTTCTCCCTTGGCTACAATCCAAAAGATGCATCTGTCTTCTTGATCTATTTTTGCTTTTTAATGGTCCCCTTGCCTATCCTACTATCCCCTCCTGAGCTCACGCTCATATTATTTTCTTATTTTACGTAATAGTAGATTTGCCTCTTTACTTGCAAATGTCTTTCTTTCTGAGTTCAGGCATTAACTCGTCATTTTGTTTTCTCCATTTTGAGAGTAAGATATCCCGATATTAATAACACGGAAAACCTGCTACGGTTCTCTAGAATTTTATTTGACTTTCTTCTCTTGACTCCAATATTCAGCCTGGTTTTTACTCTGAGATGGCATTTGGTATTCCCAACAGGGAATACAAAGACTTCACAGGGACAGTCCTTGTTGGCTGCCACTCTCACCAGACGCCAGCCACGTACCCTGTGCCCTTTCTTTTAGCTCATCGTTGGGCAGAGATTCGGCTCAGGGCTTGGTCTGCTTGAGTTGTAAATCCTGACACGACCATGGTGGCTCTGTATAACCTTGGTCAGTTTACTCTCCAAGCTTCGGTTTATTCCTTCTAAAATGGAATGATAGTTGGAGGTACCTCATACGGACTGTCGTGAAGACTAAATAAATGATGTGTGTAAGGGATTTAGCATAGAGGCTGGCACACACTATATGGTCCATAATCACTATTTTCATTGTTATCCCCTTCACCTTTCAGGATCAGAACACAACTTGGAGCTTATCTGTGTTGAGTGATATATGGTTCCTATCAGTAACTACCGAACTGTGAATAGTGATGTTTCCAATTATACAACCTTCCTTCCTCTGTTTTTTCTCCTCTTTCCTTAGAATCAAGGCATTTCCAAAGGTTCATCCACCACTCACAGGAATCTGTTCTTTCTCTTACCAATTTTGTTTATAGGTCAATTGAAATGGCCCAAAGCTGATCTATGGCATATTTTTCAAGTTAGTTAGAAATAACTGCCATAAAATCTATTTTAGGCCCTTTATCCATCATGGGGAGGGTTGTTGCCCAGTGGAGTGAAAGCTGGTCTTGTTCACAGACAGCGGGCTGGCACCACATGGGGGCTGGGAGCTGTGGTCAACTGCACCACTAAAAAGATTCTTATCCCCAGATTTTCCTTCCAAGTGCACCCTGGAACTGCTCAAGATGTACCTCACCAAAGCCACTTTTTCCTCCTTTTTGCCCATGCCTGACTCAGGAAATAGGTGAATCTGGTTTTATTTGAGGAAGAGTTTGTTGTACTTCCAATTTTTCATACCATTTTTTACATAGTTCTATGTATTAAAACCAACAGAAAATCAATATAAATTCTATCAGTAATTATTATTGGTGGATTTACTATTTGTAAGAATTATTAAAGCCGTATGTTGAGACTTCACCAGAGAGAAGTAATGGTAATTATCTCTACCATTTTATCTGTCTTTTTCAGAGACATAAAATGGCTTAAACATGGTATCATAAGTGATATAAACCTTAGGCAGTATTTAACCACAAAATAAATAAGCTTTTTACCTTTTAAGATGTGGTCAGCTATATCTAGCTATGAATGAACAGATGAGTATATAATGAAAAACAAATCACTCTACTTACCTATTCATGTATCTATTTCTCAAACACATTACAAATCTCCACTAAGAGCACAGAGTACAGTTGAAGGAGATTCTCAGAGCATCACCACACTAGAGAGGTAGACATGTGTGCAAAATCAATGAAGGATGGAAGGAAAGGGGGTGTGGTGCCCAAGGAACGAACCCAGTGAGGACAGAGAGGAAGGCAGCTGACCTCCATGTACTAAATTGCATTCCTAGGGTGGGGACTGAAAGAGGCCTCATTAAAATGCTCAATGTCAGCAGTTTAGCTAAACAGAAGAGAGTCTATGTAGGAGATGATCACTAAGATGGGGCCTTGATGACCCACAGGCAAGAGCCTCTTCTCAGATCTCACATATCCCTGAAGGAAAGCAACACCCAATTCTGGAATTCCCCTCCCTTCCTCATGCCTGTGAAGATTCCAACTCAGTGTAAGCCTCTAAACTCTTGCTGATACTGTGTAGAGACCTAGTTCCAAATATTAGTTGATTCTCTGATTTTATCCACGTTGGTGCCGCTGCTGTAATACTGACTCCGCTGGCTGCTGGCAGCCTCCTGCCCATCTTAGTTCCAAACACATACTTGATTCTCTGGTTTCATCCAAGTTGTGGTGCTTATATCTGCAATATTGCCTCCACTAGCCAATGACAGCCTCCTGTCCATCCTCTGAAACTCAGCCCAGGGATCATCTCCTTTAGTCTCTCCTTCTCTTTGCACTGACCGCAGGTTCAGGGGCCCCTCATTCCACCTCCATGTCTCCCTGTGCTCCTTCTCTCATCTCCTGCATTGTGTGCCTGTTATCTGTGTATTGGGAGTGACATTCAAGATATTTAACAACAGGAATAGTACTCGCAGGGCCCTATCAGAACATAAGCTGGCTGTTTCATACCAGTGCCAAATGGCCACCTGTTGGCCTGGGGTAAGGTGACTTTCACCCACAAGACAGTAAACTCTTTAAAAACAGGGGCTGTGTTTTATTCATTAATATATCACAGGTGCCCAGAACATAGGAGATGTTTAATGAATAATTGTGGATTGCTTGAAAAGTCTAAGGTTGACAAAGGCGAGATGAGGATACACAGTAGCTTCGGCTGGTTGTCTTCACATATAATGTCCATACTTACACCTCACTCTAGTTTTGTGTATCTACCTGATAGTCAAACTAGGCAAAATGTTAAACAAAAGAATATTCTGGGGTTCCATGAGTTAACCTTAAAGGCCCCTAAAGGTTTAGATCATTAATTAAACATTTGTAAATTCTGGTCAGTATAAAAGTCTGTTACCTCCAAAAGCAGTACCCCCTACTCCCAGCCTCCAGAGCCCAGTATTTGTAAACCCATCTTCCTATGTTTCACTCAACACAAATTCTTACTACGTTTTAAAAATTTAACCGACTCAACAGATGACATTTTTTAAAGGCTGTTGAATTATGATAAGCCCTTCTTGCATTATTGAGAGTTAATTAAAAGAGCATACACTTATTTTAAGAATATATAATTGATGAAATTTTCTCTTGGGACACCAGAATTAAAACAGGCTAGACAGTCTTCTAGCAAAATCACACGTCAGCCACACTCTCAAGGCATCAGTTACGCTGTGTGGACTCAGTGCCAAATATCCCTGAGTTCAAGGTGATTCTAAGGACGTCACTCTAGTAAGTCTAGGATCTAAGGCTGCACTTGGTACTATGTGGGCTCCTCCACCGACGTTTTCGCCAGTTTGGTTTTGTTTTATATTCCAGACTGGAGCATTCACAAATGGGGACTTGTGCTAAATACAACGTGTATTTTATTTTTTCCATTTTATAAGTTGTGCATATAGTCTGTCATGGGATTTTTAAAAATTCCAGAAGCACCATCCTATAGCAATAAAATACTGTTTTAATCAAAAGCTTGGTTGTCCTACATGACAAGGAAGTTCATAGAACCATTCAGTGTGAAGGTTTTTAACACTGTTGAAGAAGGAGTTTTGCAGTTACAGAAAAGATTAAAGGAAAGGACTGTTCTGGTGAGGTCTAAAGCAAAACCATGGATCTTGTGATAAAACATTCATTCTACCATGACTGATGGTCACCAGAAAGGTTCTGAAGGCACATTATAGCACTGGATAAACCCAGAGAAAAATAAATCTATATCAAGCTATAGACAAAGAAGAGGGCTTTCTGTACAAATTGGCTTGTAAAAATAAAAAATAAAAATAAATTTAAAAAGATCACTGGACGGCCATGGCTCTCCAAGAGGCTCACTGGGCCTCCTGGCCTTGAGCAGGAGGATGTTTTTCTGTCCAGTAAGTAGTGGCTGTGCTACCTCTTCCAAAGCAAGCTTTACTGGATAAATGAATGAATGAGGAACCCAAATAAAGGTGATTTTGGAGAACTCAGATGTAGACATGGAAAATATCTTTGCTTTACAAGACCTGACAGAGACAATTATATTCAATTTACCTAACACATATGGGAGCAGAAGTAATGAGCTTTCTTAAATGTTGTTTCTCTAACACATTGCTGATGTCCTACATTTTACCATGATACACATCTCTCCAGGTAGTCTGTATTTCTTTCTTTCTTTTTTTTTTAAGATGGAGTTTCGCTCTTCTTTCCTAGGCTGGAGTGCAATGGCGCAATCTCGGTTCACTGCAACCACCGCCTCCTGGGTTCAAGCAATTCTCCTGCCTCAGCCTCCCCAATAGCTGGGATTACAGGCATGAACCTCTACGCCTGGCTAATTTTGTATTTTTAGTAGAGATGGGGTTTCTCCATGTTGGTCAGGCTGGTCTCGAACTCCTGACATCAGGTGATCCACTTGCCTTGACCTCCCAAAGTGCTGGGATTACAGGTGTGAGCCACCACACCTGGCCCCCAGTAGTCTGTATTTCCATATGAAACATGCAATCCAAACAAATAGTTGCTATGAAGTGATTAGGGTGTACTATATCTTGAAATGGAAGGAAAACTAATATAATTCCAACTGTATAGATTTTAATAACTACAAAGAGGTTTAATGTTATAGTAGATGTATTTTGAAGATCAAAATGTTTTAAGGATTAGTTCAAATATATAATTTTTCAAATTTGTCTTATCACTTCATTTTGTTCATTGTTGTAGAACTCCAGAGTTGATGCAGATAAGTGAGTTTTTATACTCTGCATCTTAACTAATAAATCAGGCAAAATAGTTGACATTCAGTCATTATACAATTAACATGGACCCAATGAACCTGGTTCTATGAACAATGTCTAGACACAGTAAATATTTAATGAAATTTGGTTACTAGAAATTTGTATCAGAAAAAAATATCGGTAGGGGTTAACTTTAGTGATCATTCTACTGCTTTCACTTGATCTATGATAGATTAGAAGTCTATTAAATATCTCTACATTTTGCTTGACATAAGTGCATTATAATTACAGCCATCAGGCCATCCTTAGCCATCTATTATTTTCGTTTACTAAAACCATCTCTATGATGATGACACCCTGTGGAATTAGGAATCTAATGGAAGTAAAAATCTTGAAAAACTGAAGTTTCCAGAGTAGGATCCCTCACCAAAACAATATCTTAAGACCAGGAGATCCCCACTGGGCTGAAAAGTTCCATGAGTTACCACCCCAGATCTGAGTGGCAGCTCCAGCCAGTACCATGGTTATCGGCACAGATCTGGGCAGACGTTTTGGACCAGCACCTAGAGCACCTGCGGGACAGAGCTTCCTGCTCCCTAGAAAGAGGGGGAGCTGAAAGCAGGGTGACAGGTGATATGGCTTGTTGGGTCCCACCCCCACAAAGACGAGCAAACTGAAGCCCTCTCACTTGAGAGTTTCACAGCCACCACATCAGTTCAAGCTTGACCCCAGATGATCAAGCTTGGTTGGGGAATGGGCATTTGCTATTGTTGAGGCGGTTCTAATCTTGCCTGTGTAAACAAAAGCCAGAGGAAGCTTACACAGCAGCTGGACTGAGCCCATGGTAGCCTGTGCAGGCAGACAAGAGACAGACTGCCTCCTCAAGTGGCTCCCTGACCCCTGTATAACCAAAAAGATGCCTCATACAGGAGAGCTCTGGCTAACACCTGGCAGGTACCCTTCTGGGATGAAGCTACCAGAGGAAAGATCAGGCAGCAATCCTTGCTGTTCTGCATCCCCTGCGGGTGATTCCCAGGCAAGCAAGGTCTGGAGTGGACCTCCAGCAGTCCTGCAGCAGAGGGGCCTGACTGTTAGAAGGAAAACTAAAGAACAAAAAGACATAGCTTCAACATCAACAGAAAGGATGTTCACTCAGAGACCCCATCCAAAATCACCAACTTCAAAAATCAAAGGTAGATAAATCCATGAAGATTGGAAGAAACCAGTGCTAAAAGGATGAAAGCATCAAAGATGAGAACACCTCCCCTCCTCTAAGGGATCACAACTCCTCACCAGCAAGGGAACAAAACAGGATGGAGAATGAGTTTGACAAATTGACAGAAGCAGGCTTCAGAAGGTGGGTAATAATAAACTTCTCTGAGCTAAAGAAACATGTTCTAACCCAGTGCAAAGAAACTAAAGACCTTGAAAAAAGGTTAGATAAAATGCTAACTAGAATAACCAGCTTGGAGAAGAGCATAAATAACTTGATGGAGCTGAAAAACACAGCATGAGAACTTCACAAGGCATATACAAGTTTCAACAGCCAAATCAATCAAGCAGAAGAAAGGATATTAAAGATTGAAGATTAACTCAATGAAATAAAATGAGAAGGCAAGATTAGGGAAAAAAGAGTGAAAAGAAATGAACAAAGCCTCCAAGAAATATGGGATTATGTGAAAAGACCTAATCCATGTTTGATTGGTGTACCTGAATGTGACAGGGAGAATGAATCCAAGCTGGAAAACACTCTTCAGGATATTATCCAGAACTTCCCCAACCTAGCAAGGCAGGCCAACATTCAAATCCAGGAAATACAGAAAACACCACAAAGATATTCCTCAAAAAGAGCAACCCCAAGGCACATAATCATCAGATTCACCAGGGTTGAAATGAAGGAAAAAATGCTGAAGGCAGACAGAGAGAAAGATCGGGTCACTCACAAAGGGAAGACCATAAGACTCACAGCGGATCTCTCAGCAGGAGCCCTACAAGCCAGAAGACAGTGGGGGCCAATATTCAACATCCTTAAAGAAAAGAACTTTCAACCCACAATTTCATATCCAGCCAAACTGAGCTTCATAAGTGAAGGAGAAATAAAATCCTTTACAGACAAGCAATTGCTGAGAGATTTCGTCACCACCAGACCTGCCTTACAAGAGCTCCTGAAGGAAGCACTAAACATGGAAAGAAAAAACCAGTACCAGCTACTGCAAAAATGTACTAAATGGTAAAGACCAATGACACAATAAAGAAATTGTGTCAACTAACAGGCAAAACAACCAGCAGCAACAAAATGGCAGGATCAAATTCACACATAACAATATTAACGTTAAATGTAAATGGCCTAAATGCCCCAATCAAAAGACACAGACTGGCAAACTGGATCAAAAAGGTAAGACCCATCAGTGTGCTGTATTCAGGAGACCCATCTCACATGCAAAGACACACATAGATTCAAAATAAAGGGATGGAAGAAGATTTACCAAGCAAATGAAGAGCAAAAAAAAAGCAGGGGTTGTAATCCTAGTCTCTAACAAAATGCACTTTAAATCAGTAAAGATCAAAAGAGACAAAGAAGGACATTACATAATGGTAAATGGATCAATGCAATAAGAAGAGCTAACTATCCTAAATATATATGCACCCAATACAGGAGCACCCAGATATATAAAGCAAGTTCTTAATGACCTACAAAGAGACTTAAACTCCCACACAATAATAGTGGGAGACTTTAACACTCCACTGTCAATATTAGGCAGATCAACGAGACAGAAAATCAACAAGGATATCCAGGAATTGAATGCAGATCTGGACCAGGCGGACCTAATAGACATCTACAGAACTCTCCACCACAAATCTGCAGAATATACATTCTTCTTAGCACCACATCACACTTTTACTCTAAAATAGACCCCATAACTGGAAGTAAATCACTCCTCAGCAAATGCAAAAGAATAGAAATCATAACAAACAGTCTCTCAGCCCGCAGTGCAATCAAATTAGATCTCAGGATTGAGAAACTCACTCAAAACCACACAACTACATGGAAACTGAACAACTTGCTCCTGAATGATGACTGGATAAACAGTGAAATGAAGGCAGAAATAAAGATGTTCTTCAAAACCAATGAGAACGAAGACACAACATACCAGAATTACTGGGCACATGTAAATGTCTAGAGGGAAATTTATAGCAAAAATGCTCACATGAGAAGTGAGGAAAGATCTAAAATTGACACCTTATCATCAAAATTGAAAGAGCTAGAGGAGCAAGATCAAAAAACTTCAAAAGCTAGCAGAAGACAAGAAATAATTAAGATCAGAGCAGAACTGAAGGAGATAGAGACACAAAAAAAACCTTCAAAAAAATCAATAAATTCAGGAGTTGGTTTTTTGAAAAGATCAACAAAATAGAATGCTAGCCAAACTAATAAAAAAGAAAAGAGAGAAGAATCAAATAGATGCAATAAAAAACGATAAAGGGGATATCACCACCAATCCACAGAAATACAAACTACCATCAGAGATGACTACAAACAATTCTATGCACATAAACCAGTAAACCTGGAAGAAATGGATAAATTCCTGGACACTCGCACCCTACCAAAACTAAACCAGGAAGAAGTTCAAACCCTGAACAGACCAATAACAAGGGCTAAAGTTGAGGCAGCAATTAATAGCCTACCAACCAAAAAAAAGTCCAGGTTCAGACAAGTTTACAGCCAAATTCTACCAGACATATAAAGAGCAGCTGGTACCATTCCTTCTGAAACTATTCCAAACAATACAAAAAGAGGAAATCCTCCCTAACTCATTTTATGAGACCAACACCATCCTGACACCAAAACCTGGAAGAGACATAACTAAAAAGAAAACTTCAGGCCAATATCCATGATGAACATAGATGTAAAAATCTTCAATAAAATATTGGCAGACCAAATGCAACAGCACACCAAAAAGCTTCTCCATCATGATCAAGTAGGCTTCATCCTGGGGATGCTGGTTCAACATACACAAATCTATAAACATAATCCATCACATAAACAGAACCAAATACAAAAATCACATGATCATCTCAGTTGATGCAGAGAAGGCCTTCGACAAAATTCAACAGCCCTTTATGCTGAAAACTCTCAATAAACTAGGTATCAACGGAATGTTTCTCAACATAATAAAAACTATTTATGACAAACCCACAGCCCATATCATACTGAACAGGCAAAAAATGGAAGCATTTCCTTTGAAAACTGGCACTAGACAAGGATGCCCTCTCTCACCACTCCTATTCAATATAGTATTGGAAGTTCTAGCCAGAGAAATCAGGCAAGAAAAAGAAATAAAGGGTATTCAATTAGGAAAAGAGGAAGTCATATTGTCTCTATTTGCAGATGACATGATTGTATATTTAGAAGACCCCATCGTCTCAGCCCTAAGTCTCCTTAAGGTAATAAGCAACTTCAGCAAAGTCACAGGATACAAAATCAACGTGCAGAAATCACAAGCATTCCTGTATACCAATAACAGACAAACAGAGAGTCAAATCATGAGCAAACTCCCATTCATAATTGCTACAAAGAGAATAAAATACCTAGGAATACAACTAACAAAGGATGTAAAGGACCTCTTCAAGGAGAACTACAAACCACTGCTCAAGGAAATAAGAGAGGACACAAACAGA